>JAAIXJ010000143.1:8479-108560 GCA_013403705.1 Heliconius hermathena
GACATTATTTCAAGACATTATTTCAAGATATTTCAAGACATTTTCATCAAGACATTTCATCGAGACATTTAATTAACTGACACTTTTTTTTTTGACATTTTTCTAAAACTACTTTCTATTGTTTGACTTTTTTTGTATTACTATAATCAATTTCATTTTATTATAATACGTTAATCTGAATGCTATTTACACTACTTTCTTTTTTAGTACATGCTGTGATTGTCTTTAATTAGAAAAACATTTAGTCTATAAATAGATCTCGATGTAATTTGACCATGTTGTAATGTTTCTTCTGTTGACGATCCTAAATAAATAAATAAATAAATTGAAAAAAGTATACCATATCTTATTATATTATAAAGATAATAATTGTAAACAAGCCCAATGGCATTTTCTTTGATTTATTTGCAAAGGAAAAGTTGAGTATAAAAATTTGTCACTCTTTAAGACATGCAAATCTCCTTTATAAAGTTTCAATTTATGTGTAATAATTGTCGCAGCGGGCGATTCCTTTCTAAGAGCTTGAAAATGCTAATTTTGTAAACAAACAAAGCGAGGGCCTAATGAAGGTTGCGGGTCTGTCCACAACTTTCTTATTCTGCGAGAGAAGGCCGCGAGCTCTTCCGTCCGATCCGTTGAGTTGTTTACTTTGGACTGACATTCACTTAGCCGTAGAAATAATAATACCCTTGCTTTAAATAGAACATCAATATTTTGTTTATTTATGTTTGTTTTTTGTTGTCTTTTTTGTTTCTAAAGCGTTTTAATTTATTGTTTAAACTGATTAGTATAACCGTATTAAAAGCTAGAGGTATTAAAATGTTAGGTACATTGGGAAATAATTCAGTTTCAGTAAATAAAATAAATAACAATTACGTGAAATGTTAGTAATATTACGTGAAATATTACTAACATTTCACGTAATTGTTATTTCTTCATTATATTATATGCTGATAGTCAAAAATATCAATACCATTATAAAAAATCGAATATTAAAATTTAAGATTATTTAACACCACAAAATCAATGTTTTTCCTAAGCCTACCATGTTAACCAGTGTAATACCGGACTTTTACTTTAAAAATAAAGCCTTATTCTTTAAAAACCGACCCTTAGCCCCGAGGCGCTCGTGGCGGACTCCTTGCACGCCTAATTTAATCCTCAGATTATTGAAATAAAAACGACATAGGTTTTCGACAGGTGCCGCTGGCTAGGAGGGGAAGGCGGGTCACAGGTGCCTTCGATGGTCGCAGCGTCGTTAAAATTTACATAAAGTCTCAATCCACTGCGGCGGGCCTCGCTGCCCACCCCACGTTTATGCTACATTTAGTAATTTTATGATAATTTCGAAAACCGTACCACCCATCGCATTATACTAATATAGGAGTTTACTGGAATACGCCCATAATATACCGAAAATATTCAAGTTTTTTTTTCTAATAATAAGTTTCAGTCAATAAATTGCTCTAAGCTTGAAATGGACGTGGGGTTTTTTTTTAAAATTTAGTCGCAGATGTGTTTTCGAGTATGGCTGACCGGGGAGGGCAGTGCGCTAGACGCATAAATCTACTCGTTAGGTGTTGCTTTTTTTGTGCATTTGATTAATTGCACGTGAAATCGACGGTGTCCGGATGTGGAATTTTTATATATAAACCTTGTCGTTTTAGTAAAATGAGCTATAAATTTAATTCCATGTAAACGACTACTGCTTAGTTTTTTACACTTTCTTTCCGGAATTAAGTGTTTCGGGTCGAAATAAAAATAAATGATATTGTTTTGTTGCAGTCCAACCTGACGCACCTGCCCCGTCACGAGTACGTGCCGGGCATCGGCATGGGCGTCGCTAAGTGTCCCTACGACCCGGCTGACAACTCCACTGCTCTGTGGGTGGAGAAGGGCAACCCAGGCTCCCTACCCGCTTTGTACTCGGGAACTAACGCAGAGTTCACAAAAGCGGACACCGTGATCTTTAGGACTGACTTGCATAACTTGACGACAGGCCGCCGAGAGTTCTCCTTCAAACGGACTTTGAAATATGATTCGAAATGGCTGGACAGTAAGTTGTTGATTTATTTACTAAGTTGCCGCAATAATAGTGCATATTTGTAAATTAAATTTTTATTTGGGGCGCTAAATTTTCATCTATCCCGCACCTAGTAGGGTATGCAGAGGGAACCTGTGAACCTAGTGTTAACACATTCTCTCCCCATCACTATACTTCCATTCCCCACAAAATAAACTTGTAATCGACAACGTTTGTTGTGAAATACATTACCGATGTAGCATACACTGCTCACTGAAAATCGCCAAAATTATTAAACTATCAATATAATGATAGAAGCAATCATTGTCCTAGAAAGCTTGATGAATGAATTCGTTAATCAGTGAATGCTACATCAGTGATCTGCAATCAGCTGTAGGTTGGTAATGATTAGAACAATTGTAACAAATTATCGGTGCTTACACGAATTAGACTGGAATCGCACTGTTTGCGACTAAACAATGGAAATTAAACTGTTTCCGCTCTGACGGGCTGTAATGTGTCCCCAATCTTTGCGCGTTAATTTGTGCCCCCGTAACCATAATATAAATGTCTGACAAATTCCCCGATTTAATATTTTACAATAGGTTCACTGCTATCGAAGTAAAGAATTAGATTGAGATCCCACGGCCCTCAGGCCTACGTCATTTTAGCAAAGCGGAAATTTTCAGGAGTAATAGTCTAATATGTCGTTAATACAGTATATTATAAACATAAATATACTATATAAATATAAATATAATAACAGTATATTATATTATAACTTATATTATAATTTGAAAGTGGGGCCCTTTCCGTCCGTGGAGGTATATTTATTCTCAGATCGTTTACTCCTGCCAGACGTCCTAAAGATTGCTTAAAATTAGAGCAAACTACGATATACTAGCAAGCTTTAATTTTAAATATATTATTTACTGACTATTTCAAGACAATCATCTTCACAGACGGACATGTACCTTTATTTATTATTACCTCTGAAAGGGCCCCACTTTCAAGTTCGTGAGTCCGCAGTATGCGTAAACGTCGTCGTCTTAACTATAATACATATTAGTCTAATAGTTCTCAAAATTTCAGCTTTGCTAAAATTACGTAAGTCTGGCGGCCCTGGGATCTTGGACTAAATGTACATCTGCACATAGAAGATATTTGAGAAAAACTACATATGAGAACATTTATCAATGTAATTGAATACTAAACAATGATTTTTTTTGTCTGTTTCTCTGTGTGTTTGTGCACGCTCATCTCAGAAACGGCTCAACTGACTTATTAATTACACTTTTCAGTACTGTATTTTGGTAAATTTTGTTCAACATTTAGTATCTGTTTTATTGCAGTCGGTTTATAAATAAAACAGTTATATCAATTTAAAATATTTTTTTTGACAAAATTGCTACAATTTTATAAATAAAAAGACTTAAACTAACTTTCATGTATGGATATTGTCTATAAAATGATAATTTTATGTTAACACAAAAGTTATTCAAGTTAGTTATTAAAAAAATGTGTAATTTCAGCGGGAGAAGCGGCAGACGGATCGCTAGTTGTAAATATAATCAGTAAATTTTAAGACATTTCTGTAATAAGTAAGCTTTAATTTTTAAACTATCAACACCTTTTTCTCGCTTGGGACTGACGTAGCACTAAGATTAACACCTATTCAACATAAAGCAGTGAAATTTATGTACCAAATTACATAATTTAAAAGTTAACATTCATATAAATTCTAATAAACACAAAATATTATCAAAAACAAATTCTGTAATCGCAAATAAATTGTTTGCAACAACATGAACCAGCTAAATAATACGTGTGACCGATTTCAGTTCAGTATTTGTGGTAACGCACTACTATTGTATATTAAAGCTATTCTGAGCTCTGATCAAGCGAATAGAATTCAGCTAGCCTAATTTACGGCTATTGTTTCAACGTTCTACGAACTGTTATTCATAATATCGTATACAAGAATTATTATTATTTTCACATCTTTTAATAAATCTTAAATAAAATTGTTAACTTAAATTAATTTGGGGCCAATTGTGGTGCAGGGGCACAAGTGTTGAGTTCCGCCACTCGACATGACTCGGAATGACTCCAGAATTCGGCGGAAAATGGGGAACGAAGTGTCTGTTGTTGTGTGTGATTTTTTAAAAATAAAATACGATTTAAATAATTATTTATATTGTCTGTATTTTATTTAACTATATTTGTTTATCATACAAATCACCCAATCATAAACATATGATATTGTCCAATCTTAAATATTAATATCTGGAAATCTATTCATCAATAAATGAGCCGGTTTATCGGTCATTAATTGCGATCAAATAATTTATAGCAACATAAATTTCAAAGCTCGAGGCTTTATTAAATTTTAATGCTCCTTTAACGTTATAGGACTGGAGATAATCTCACCTATAGAAACACAATGTGAGATAGAGTATGTGACGTCAGAGTCGTGTGCCTTTAAGCCTCAACACGCGGCTATTTCATTTTGGCCTGCAACAAATGAGAACGTATTAATACGAACTGAGAACGCCCTGTATATGACATAATTGACACGGCTTCATCTAATATTTATTGCATATCACACGGAATAACAGCAATTTGATACTATGGTATTAACATGGGAACGTGCCGTGTTCCACTGTGGATATATAAAATTTATGTTTGTAATTAAACTGCTGTATAGCGTTAGCAGTTAAATGTAATGTAACGGTGGTGACAAATCTTTCGGGTTATGTGATTGTTATCTTTATTAAAATTTATTAAAAGTTATAATTTTAATTCATATTAACAAATAGCTATTACAGTATTAGCGTTGGTATACGCTCACTGGGGAAATTGATTTCTTTTCTGATAGATTATAACTTACAAAAATGTGTGTATATTTTAAAAAGATCACATTTTTGATAATTTATTTCAGTTTTGTATAAATGTAACCTAAGTAAGATATTAATATACGGCTTACTCCAAAAAAAGCGATTGGACAGTATTTACATAATACCTTTGCCTTAACGTATCTCTGGTATGGAGTTGTGTAAGAATATGTATTTTCCGACTAAATTCGAAACATGTGTCGGTGGAACTTATTATAACATAATTTATATTTGTTTTAGAACCAAATTTCGTCGGGTCATTCGACGTGGGTGAATACGTCCTGTTCTTCTTCCGTGAGACCGCGGTGGAGTATATCAACTGTGGCAAGGCGGTCTACTCCCGAGTGGCGCGAGTATGCAAGAGGGATACGGGTGGAAAGAATATTCTAAGTCAAAACTGGGCCACTTATCTGAAAGCTCGTCTAAATTGTAGCATTCCCGGCGAGTTTCCATTCTACTTCAATGAAATACGTAAGTAAAAAAATAAACAAATTTTATTTTATTTTAATACTTCATATAGATATTTGTTCTCTGTTTATATTTAAACAACATTAGAAAATTTTCAGACAAAGCAAACGCGTTATCCACTCGGCAGTTCCGTAATATACACAAAAGACTAAATACAATATTTTTGCAAAGCAATTTTCTGTGCCTCTTCAAAGTACGATTCTGTGTATCCAGACTTACCAAGCTTCGCCAACTAACTTCGTAGCAGCACCCTAATCCCAAACATGCAAAGAGTTACCGTCAATCTCGAGCAAACATTTCACTTCGATTCAATAGTGCATAGGAAGATTTAAAACGACAAAAGTCTAGCCAATTCCTCTCCGAGACTGGAGCCCCGCTCGCGACTGGATTCATACAATATTAACATTTCCTATCCTGATTTTACCACCGTTTTTCACGCACCCCCACTGCATCCTGCATTTCTTATGAGGACGTATTAGTTCAAGTGTACTGTTAACATTTACTTTTAAGCGTGATTAGATTCGTAAGCAAAATGTAATCTGGCTTCCTGTTCATTAAACCTCCACCAATTTAAGCTTATATATTGTTTCTCTACCTTCTAAATTAACAATAATAGTCGAGCTATTTCTAAATTCAAGGTTTCGTATAATACAATATTGTGCACGCATTGGATTTATTATATATAATTATTTGTGGTCCAATTAGTAAAAGGAAAGCAAAACAACATTAACTTTGAGGCCGTAATGGCTCAAATGTGTGATTGTTAACATGATTGTGGCTTCGATTTCTACTTGGGGAAATGAGTTATAGTTTATTAATATTTTCATTGCTTCAACACACAAAGCCTCGAAAATTCGGCGAAAAGTGTATTCCACACTTCTTGGAGAGTCTTAATGCTAGGTTCCCTCTGCTTACCCTACTATATGCGGGATACAGCGTGAAACTGGATAACAACATTGACCCAACATGTGTTAAGTAAATCGCGTATTTAAATAATAAGGCCAAAAGTAATATATTTATAGGCGGCACGCGTCGGGCTTTCGTTTGACAACTGTTTCGTGTTGTGTTTGTGAATTATGTGCTTGCTTTTCCCCAAAACATCGTTTTACGCCTTTCCCAAATTTAATATAAGCTTTATTTATGATCTCACAAAATCCACATCTTAAGGTATTTATTTTTAACATTATGCTTGTAACCAGAATATATACGAATAATATGCTGTTTCTTATATGCTATTGATTCACGCTGTATCCCGCGCATAGCAGTGTAGGCAGGGGGAACCTGGGAACTCAGTGTACAAGACATTCCATTCCCACACTTCTGTTCCCCACTTTCCGCTGAATTCTGAGCCGTTGCCGAATGGAATCAACACCGCACTTAATCACGTTATAAATGAGAAAATGAAAAAAAAATCCTGAGTATCCTGGGAATCAAACCCACAACCGCCGCGTTTACAATCACACCCTTGTGCCACCAGGTCAAGACCTCTTGTATGACACATAATGTATGAAATATAATATCACTTAATAGATTGATGCTTATAATTATTTCTACAACATAGTTTAATGCTACGGTAACGTCTGGTGACATGGAGATATAAAGTTCAAAGCCACAACAGTAATTTAAGCCAACTCATGAAAGTTTTGACAACTATGTACATTCTACAGATTAGAATTTGTGTTCGTACTGATATATAATTTGAATCATTTCAATGGATTATTGTACAAGTTTGCGAATGTGCTTTGTGTCATTAATTAATGTCACAATTTATGTAATTTAAACTTAAAATACTCTTATTCCGTTATACATTATAGTTATGACGAAAATATATTAAATATGGTTGGTTATTGATGCAACCACTGTGACTGAAAGCGATAGGTTGTGGGCTCGATTTCTATTCGAGTAAATGAAATATTTATAAATAAATATTCCATCTCCTCGAGTGGGGATCGAACCCATAACCAGTCGGTTTTACAGTCACAATTTGTGCCTCAATACTCTCACAATAGAAGGACGACAAGTTATCGGACTAAATTCAGTTATAATCTCTAGGGAAGCGTTAAAAGCGAAATGCGTACTACTGTAAATGAAATATTAACTTTATATGTTTCGCCCATAATGCAATATGAGAAGATAGAATAAAGTATTGCTGAGGTTTCGTAAAATGTTGGCACAATTTGCTTGAATATGATACAATTTCTTAAATTATATTTGTTTTTTATAATGAATTATGAATAATAAATATATTTTCTATAAAAAATATGTTATTCTTCTTATTACTTTTATTTTTCCCTATTTTCAGTCGGATTCTGGAGGCGTTCCGTAGTAAGTTGGGAAATCAACGCCGCCACCAAAGCAAAAAAATTAAAATATCAAATATTTAATTTCTTGTGTGAATCAAACCCACCACCTGTCGAACACTTGTGGCCTTGCGCCGCGATTGCCCTCAATTTTTGTCTTAATTGTTATTTTTGTTCACAGAGAGCATTTACAAAGTTCCTGGCGACGATAGCCGTTTCTACGGAGTTTTCACGACCGCTTCAACCGGCCTAATGGGTTCAGCCATTTGCACTTTTACCATTGGAGATATACAAAAAGCTTTCGAAGGAAAGTTTAAAGAGCAAGCCACGTCCAGTTCCGCGTGGCTTCCAGTTATAAGTAGCAGAGTTCCAGAACCAAGGCCTGGCACCTGTGTGAACGATACGTCATCTTTGCCGGACACCGTGCTGAATTTCATCAGGTTAATTTTTCATATTTTTTAATACTCTTTGAGATATTAAATACCATATTCACATAATGAACTTCCATATACTAATAAAAAAGTGTTATAATATAAAAAAAAACAAAATTTCCCAGACATAACTTAATAAAACTTTTTAAAATTGAAAACTCAGACGGTAAAGGAATGTCGACAATAAAAATTGTCACTTATAAACATATACGAGCTAGTCTTTCCAGGGTTCCGCCCTCATTGAAATCCGTAGGCACTTTTATCTAGCGACACGTCCTGTTAATTATACAGCGCTCTCGCCCGGAGAGTGTTCAATTATTTTTTTTCCCACTTTTTACACAATCCTCACGTTGAAACGTTGAGATTTTAGCACTTCACCTGAACCGGTCGGGTGGAAATAATATATAGAATTTTTCTCGTGCTAGATTGAATTTTTTTTTGAATTTATTTTTTAATTAAATTGAGAACTGCTGTTGGCAACACCGTTCATCTATCAGCGGCATATTTCATGTATTGTCTATTCTTTGTAGAGTGTAATATTATTATCTGTTAGATTTATATTCATATATTTTTTTATCTATCTATTGTAAATATAGCTTACAATTTATAGTGAATAAATTGAATCTATTACGAGTATGTATATGTCCTAGGTGAGTAGATTTATTACAACTATAATGATACATTAATTGTCACTGTAAACGAGACTGGTTGTGGATTCGATTCCCACTCGAGAAAATAAAATATGTAACATTTTAATTATTTGGATCTGGTGTCGAGGCAAAGCGCGGCGTTGAGTTCCGCTAATCAATACGCAATGCTTCCAGAATCCAGTGGAAAGTAGGAAACGGGAACGGAATGTCGTAACAACACGTTCCCAGGTTCCCTCTGGGTCCTCTGCTATATGCGAGATGCTAAAAAAATACATAAATGTTTGTTGTAACAGGTCGCATCCACTGATGGATAGTGCTGTATCCCACGAACATGAAAAGCCGATCTACTACAAAAGAGATCTATTCTTCACGCGACTTGTAGTGGACAGAGTCAAAGTGGACATGCTGGGACATCAGCTGGACTATACTGTTTACTACGCGGGAACAAGTGAGTGCTATTTTCTTATAAATTTAACCGGTTTCAAATTTAAATTTACTTAAAGAATGTACTTTTACATCATTTTGTTAAAAATATATATGGTAAAATTAAATTTTATAGTACAAACTACACTACATGGTACACAAATGGTTGTTCACAGAGTCAGTAATCTTTGTCCCTAGTGAACATTATTATACATTTATCTTAATGGATTAATCTAATTATTTAATCCCCACAGTACCGCTGTCTATATAAACTGATAACCGCGTTACGTCTCTCATTTCACGTATAAGGTGCATTATTTATTCAGAATATGAACACAAATTCGAAGATCTTAAGGCAGTCAAGGTGGAATATACTCGATGTTATTCGTAGCATCAATACTGATCAAACATCGAATACGGTTTAATTTTGACTGACGTAATTTAATATTGTTGTAAGATAAGGGTTCAGATGAAGCCATGTATCTCTAATAATGATAATATCACATATTTGATATAGAGCTAGATAGAGCTAGTGTAAATTGTAACAAATATACATTTAATGGAATTAAGAAGTTCTAATAAATAATGATAAATACTAGAAAGCCCTTTAATAAAAATCCGGTTCAACCATAACATCATTTTATAAAATAAAAATGTCACTTTAGATAAAATATATTATCGACCCAGTTTTTCGAGAACAATAAGAGAGACCCGAACTAGGGGTGACATCGGGAACAATCGGGAGGACGTAAAATTTCATAAAAGCTCACGAATTAAAAAATTCCTTCGTGCGCGGAAAAATTAAAAAGTGGTCGCGAGTGAAAGTGGCACAAAGGCCATAACTCGTCTCGGCCCGACGTTTGGACATTCATACAGCCGTACGTATACCATCAACACGGTACCTTCGTCGAAACAGGGGATTCCATTCAAAACACGAAAAACCGATTATACTTTCATTGTATGTAGCCAAATAGCGTGTGGAACACCTACTCTTTAACACTTTTTGTCAACTCTCAATTTATTAACTTTTAAAAGCTTGCACTAAAGCTTTTAAGCTGTGCCCGTACAGCATTCCGTTTGGCTATTTCGTAGCATAACAAAGAGGGGTTCAGTTTTGGCGCTTTGAAAATTCAGTTTCTAGTCTTGTATTGTTCTTTTCTTAGCTGTGTGCTGGTACTCTGATTTTGCAGTCGTTGTTTTATCAATATTTTCGTTTAAGTTCTGTTACAAATGTCGCTTTTATACGAAGTAACTTGAGTTAGTTACTTGACTCTATTTTTTTTTCTAATTTTTTTTTGCCTAAACACTTTTATTATTATTTTTGTATAGCTTCACGGTGTATCCTGCATACAGCAGTGAAGACAGAGGGAACCTAGTATTAAGATCTCTCTGTTACCTACTTGCCGTCCAATTGTCGAGACATTACTTGTTGAGTGATAGCAAAAAGTAAGGCCTTTTGACTTCATCCTTTGAATGGAAATCGAACCTACAATCGTCACGAGTATAATTAGATTGTAAATTTAGTTTACTAAAATTTGCACATAAAAGATTAAACATTTGGTACATACATACATAAGTAATATTTATTTATAAAATTTTATTCAAACAGTTAACTAAAAAATAAATCAGCTTCACGCTGTATCCCGCACACTACAGGATAGGCAGAGGGAACCTAGTGTTAAGACACTCCGTTCTTCACTTTCTGACGAATTCTGGAGGCATTGCGTGTTGGAACCAGAGCGAAGAAATGGAAATACAAATTTAAATACATATTTCATCTCCTCGAGTGGGAATTGAACCCACAACCAGTCGGTTTTACAGTCACACTTTGTGCCCCTGCGCCACGACTGGCCTCATACTCAAACAGATAACTGTTTATAATGTTTATAATGTGCAATTAATGAATCTGAACTCGAAAATTTTCTAATATAATAATAATAAACAGTAAACATATTTCAATAGTTTAGAGCAAACAGACGCTGGTCACAGACCACACAAACCTCACGTCACACCGCCATATAAATTCGTACCTCCGGTCCAAACAACACCTACAAAATGTAATTTTCGCGTATGTTGTTGCAATTTTCGCCAATTTTCCACGAAAATCGTATACGACCGAACCTTGCCGTGAGGCTACAGAATGGATTAAACTCACGTAGATATCTAACGAAGGGGAGTTCGTTTACGAAACAACTTTTACCTAAGGAGTGTACGTTTGAGTTGGCGTTTGAAATGCTTGTGTGTGGAATATTAAATTGTTAAACACCACCTTTGACGTTCTCTCTCGTACTCTCTCTCTCTCTCTCTCTCTCTCTCGTACTTTTGCCCACGTACTGTAATAATTACTTCAAATCAATCTGCATAATGTAACTTTGTTCCGATGCCCGATAGTTGAGCGAAGCCTTTCCACGACCACTAACACATTGTGGTTGCGGGTACCGTACGTTGATTACAAAGCTGACTGAAACAAACTAGGTCACCATGCAGTCTTTAAACACTCCAGCTACTCTTGGTTGTAAACGGTAGTTCTACTAAACGGTTACGAGTTTTCAAACCGCACAAAACAAAAATGTACGTACTATCCGAAAATCTGCAACTCGTCTCATTTATTATTTACATTCGAGCACCAAATAAGTTGGGTAAAACTCCAGCATCACAAAGAGCCTGAGGCGTTTCGTGAAAAAGGACAGTTTACTCTTTCAATAAAGAGTTCTATCGTCCCGTCCGCCGCAATATTACTCCCCCCCGGTCCGTTCCGAGTGCTCACCGCGTTATAATATGCATTAAACTGCACTAAAATCGGCGCGGCATTTCAAAGTTGTAGCCGCTCGAGGTGGCGGCAGACAATGAGAAATGCGAGTATGATACCCCGCAATGCGGGCCTCCTCGCTTTATTTCATTTGTTTTATCGCGCCCGAGTCGTTGTTGCCACGAAACTCGGAGACGTTCCGCGGGCCTAATGAAACTTTGACAGCCACTGTCATGTACACAACCCCTCCCCACCGTTTGTCAATGAAAAGGAACGGAGGTATCAAAGACGTTAAGAGTATTTAGTAGTTAACAAAGTTAATTAAACTCCTCGAGTTGATGTCGACAGTGAGGAGTCTCACTCTTGAGCATCAAGGGTCCCTTTGTATACATCCGAACGCAATATTTATGTTAACATATCGCGCGCAGACAAACATACAAACTCCAAACTTAATTACAACGTTCAGAAACATAAAAGAGTGGCTCCTATAACATACGTAACATCCAAAGTGCTGCGGTTTAGTCTACCAAAAAGTGGGAAATCAAATAGTATGCAAGTCCCCCTAAGCTAGCTTTGACGTCATGTGGGGGATACGGGGCTATTAAAAACGATTTAAAATTCACAGTCGGCTTAACGGTCGAGTCACCGCTGGAAATATGATAGCTTTTTGATAACACCATTACTCTCGAAGTCGGAAACGTTGGTTCTTTGACTCTAAAGGATTCAGTTAGGAAAAATACCCATATATTGGAAAATTATGAAATATTTTATCTGGTGTCGAGGCAAAGCTTGGCGTTTAGTTCCGCCACTCAACTCGCTATACCTGCAAAATTTGGCGGATAGTAGGAAGTGGAGTGTCTCCCTCTGCCTACTTCACTACAAGCGGGATACAGCGTGAAGCTGAAAAAAAAGAAAAAATATATATATTGAAAAGTTTAACGTGCGATTTCAGCAAAGATACGGTCTTCGTGACGCCACTTAATAATTTAACGTTCAAAGTGTATGCTGAGAACGGTAATTTGCAATCTACTTTCCATACACGAGAACATTATATTTAGTGTTGTACGATACGATACGATATCGCTTTTATAAGTATTGGAAAGCCATTTTGTTGAGTGCACCAAGTCCAAGTTTTCCCATAAACATGAAATGCGATTTGAGTAAAATGATATGTGAAGGTGGTTAAATTATAGTATTCTGTAACACCATATATTGCGATCGTCGGTCGTAATCGAGGAAATATACTTCCCGGAGCTTCCTGGAGTTATTCTGATATAGTATCGCGTCGGTGCGGGCATCTTCAACTTACATTGCCCATAGGACGGGAGTGAACTAAATTTATAGATCACTTGCCTTACGATGTACTAGAACTAAATTCTTAAAGCAATTTATAGTGTTCTTATAATATTTTCATTTTTTATACCCGTAGAATCTACTATACTAAATGGGTAACGGAGTGTCTTAAAACTAGGTTCTCAGTTTCCCTCTGCGTATTCTCGAAAAAAAGAACATAAAAACAAAGAATCTATTATAGTATTATATTTATTTATCTTGTCATCAAAATAAATTAATAAACTTTAAAACGTGAATTAATTTTACTCCTGCACGTAACAAACACACAATGTTGCCAGATTTATTTTGTAACGAGCAATTTAAAAATACCATTGCACCTTCATACAAACACAAACAATTAGTATCCTCATAATCAGTATTCAAATCGCGTCCGACGGGAATAAACATTGATTTTTTATTCCCCAAAACTGGGGAACCCGCGGTGGTTGGGATCGGGCATACTAATGCGTTCACTTTTGAACGCTTATTCGCGCCCCGCTAAAGGCCCAACGTTTTTTGCATAAAACATCTCATCAAAGGATTGCTTAGGTGCCGCAGTATATTGAATATCAAAAGGTGTACGGGTGAGAAAGTTCCTGGGGTGGCGCGGTCGCGGCATCCCTAATGCTGGTCGAAAGCCGTCTTTAAAAATACACCTTTAGTACGTGTTCGGAATAATCGTTGGTTTATTATAAAATCTGAATCTGGAATAACAAGTACACAGGTCTCGCCCTTTTTCAAGTGTTTTTTATTGAATTTAATAGGCAGTGGTTCGATTCCGGAATAGTAATAAATCAGCTTCACGCTGTATCCCTCACATAGCAGGGTAGGCAGAGGGAGTGTTAAGACACTCCGTTCCCCACTTTCCGCTGAATTCTGGAGGCATTGCGTGTTGAGTGGCAGAACTCAATGCCGCGCTTAACCTCGACGCCAGAGCGAAGAAATGGAAATATAAATTTAAGTAAATATTTCATCTCCTCGAGTGTGGATCGATCCCATAACCAGTCAGTTTTACCGTCACACCTCGTACCGCTGCGCCACGACTGGCCTCGAAATAGTAAATCTCTTATATTATTTAGTAGATATTTTTAGAGCAAAATTAAATAAGTTTCATTTTAACATAATTTTTTATGCTCCCATAAATAAAACGCGATCGTACAAGCCCACTAAACGTTAATACAACGGAAACTTTGGATTCGGAACATCAAATTATACATATCGATCAAAACATAAATATTATGAAATCGGTCAAAGGGCTCACTCGATCACATAAAATTTCTAACGACAAATCTCATAAAAGTCGGTGGAGAACTCGTAGGCAAACGTTAGAAGCCTCGTTCCCCGATTTACAGCGCCTATAAAATACATATTGGGATTCGTGATAAAAGTCCGCACGTATTCGTCGATATCAATCGCAAGTATTTATTTAGTGTTGCCATAAAGCAGATTAGTTTTTAATTAGTGATGTGCAGATTTGCAAAATTTTAACTTAATTTTTTTTTGTATTTATCTTAAGTCAACTTAAATTTATTGTAGAAAAATAACAAAAAATGTATCTATTACTATGGAATAATAAAAAAAATATTCCATTTACCGGCGACATATTCTGATACTATTTATTAAATGAAAATATTTTATAAGCATTCATTACATCTGATGTAGGATGATAAAAATATATAATACAGTATCGCAATGAAACGTGGAAAAGTCGATCGGTAGTAACGTCAGCGCGCGAGATGTGAATTTAGTGAAAATCTACCCAATTGGCCACTCACAAACTTATAGGTTAAACGGGGACTTTTTATGAAAACCAATAAAGATGTTAGAGCTACTTTGTGTTTGGGAATTTATACCACCACTTCGACGAATAAAACTTATATTGTTCGAGGGATCGAAAAAAGTTTTCACTTAAGGCCTGTCGAAGCGAAATCTTTATTGGATTGGTGGATTATTTCTTTGAACCTTTATTGAAGGTTCCCTGATCATTGGCTAGGAAAATATGAAAACATAATTACGCCCTGCACCAACCCTTACCTTGCTTTGACGGCTCTAATTTCATTCGACCCCGGAATATTATATTGAATAGAATTTACGAGGAATAAATGTTTAAGAAATCTTCAAATAACCTTTTTGTAATGCTTAAACAAAGAGAAACCTTTACTTAACATTTTATGTAATGTAAATAATATGTACTGCTACTGATTGTAATATAATATTATATCTATTTTATAAAATATATGTCTAGAATTTCAGATTAGTCGTGGCGCTGAAGCACAAGCGTCGCGACAGTTGTGTTGTGGGTTCGATTCCAAGTCGAAAAAAGTGAAATAATAAATATTTTTATTTACTCTCTCTAGTAACGCGGCGTTGAATTCTGACACTCAATACGCAATGTCTCGAATTTCAAATTAGTCATGTCTTAATACAAGGCCCCCCATGTTCCTTCTATCTACCCCGCTATATGTAGTATACAGCATAAAGCTACAAAAAAAATCTATAATTAAAAAATAACCTTTATAACAGACCTCTGGCGTCCATAACCTCAAAATGTTAATATTTTATGATTTATGCATTTTTCCTCTTTCCTACATATCGCATGTACATGCTATATAAAATTTCATACCATCTGTTAGGGATTCATGAGAAGTAGAATAATTTAATTCCAGTGTTGGTGCGGCTCTAAAAGAGTTTACGGCGAGACGTGCTTCGTATATTATCTTATGTACCTAATTCGTTACTAAAACGGATCCAGGGGGAATCCCCGATCACAACCAATGTGGGATTGTTTAATTATTTTGCTAGAGTCGGCTGTGATCGGAATTAATGACTGTAAGTGAGGGAATTTATAAGCCCGAACGTTAGATAGATTACATTCATACAGTATCGATGTTTGAATCTAATTAATTTTCTTTACGTGGCATACGCCGTGAGGTGAATATTAAATTAACGCTTCGCTCGCTCGCTTCGCTTTGAATAATAATCCTATTAGCTTTTTCATGATTTAATTAAATAATTACGCATCTTTGCTTTTAAAAATCCTTACTTAAAGATGCCTTTACACAATTTACATTAATTGAGTTTAGGGGCTCTCGGCCCCTGATCATTATTGGAATAAAAAATAATTATTAGAATTAAAAATAATAATGTACCGAGTGTCAGTAATGAAAGATTTAAAAAAATACTATTTTATATACATAATATATATAGTGGGGAACGGAGTGTCTTAACACTAGGTTCCCTCTGCCTACCCTGCTGTGTGCGGGATACAGCATGAAGCTAATTTTATTATTATTTTTTTTAATATATATAGTCAAGACCGAATTGGTTTATAAACAAGTAATCTCTCACTGTCCCCATTTCACAAGGTGTCACGTCTTAACGTACTAACGTGTCATAGGGTTACTGTAAACAGATTCCATCGGCCCCCTACACCTTACTACAAACAAATACACTGAATGCTTTCCCTTGTACTCTATTATCGCATCAACTTGATCTTCACATTGAACAAGTCTAATACATTATTCGAGATACATCAGCGAGAGTACCCTGTATGTATGTAAAATAGGTACTTAAGGAACTTACAACTAAATTTAGAGGCCTCCATAAGTCTTATAGGCGTTTATGATAAAATTCGATTTTTTATAATTAAGCTTTAAAAAGTATGGAAATGCTGTAAATATATTTTTTGGATCTTGGTCATAACTTTGAAGATATTTATCCTCACATATTGATTTCATTAAATTTATTATAACATTTTACGACAATACATATGCTGTTACTGTGATTATTATTATTTTATTATTTTTAATTCTATTTATAATAGTAGATTGTGATTTTAACAAAACGTTAATGCAACTAAAATCGTGATTTCTATGTGTCATATATAAAAAGTAAATTAAAATTAATATATTATAATAAAAGGTACTTATTTGCTTTGTTAAGTATTAAAGTGAATTCAGGTGGATAAGCTGGAATTACGTGTGACAAGTTTAATTCATGTCAGGATAATACAATACTTAGTCTGAATTCTATGTTTTATTAACTTTCAATATATTATACTATGAAAATACGAAGATAAATATACTTAAAGTTTTTTTTTTGTTCTAATTTATAATATATAAATATTTTAATTACAGCAATACAACAAATAGCGTGTTTGCTATATTTTGCGTATTATATACACGTATCTATCTTGAGGTCAGTTGTGGCGCATTGGCACAAACGTACGACTGCAAATGCGATAAGCTGTGGATTCAATCCCCACTCGAAGAAATGGAATATTTAATATTCTCATATTCCTATTTCTTAGATCTGATAACAAGGCAAGGCGCGGCGTTGAGTTCCACCACTCAACACGCAACGCCTCCAGAATTCGGATAAAAATGGAGAACGGGGTGTCTTAACAGTAGATTGCCTCTGCCTACCCGATGCCTGACATACCGCGAAGCAATAAAAAAAATATATACATCTATCTATCTATCTTATCTTTATTCCATTAAAATAGTGTTATACAATCCTTTCATACGGCTCATTTATTGTCGTTTAAAAACACTAAAACAGGTTCATTTAATATTAATTTCAACCTTTTTCCGCAGTTATGGCGGTGATTAGGGTTGCCACGATAAAGATCTATACAGCGACTGGCGAAGGCCAAATATTAAGGTATCGGGTAATTACCTTCTATGGCACGTTTATACTGGCACAATTGCCCCGAATATGTTTCTCATTATCCTTTATTATACTTCTGATGCTAATCACATTGCCTCAATTGTATCTGGAATGACATGGATTGAAATGTAGACGTGTTTTGGCTGTTGTAGTCTAAAAGTTACTTTATTGGTTGTGTTTCTATTGAGGCACTTATAATATTATGTAATTCATTTATATATATTTATATGGGACATATTGTTTCTTAGGTTTCTATGTAGGTAATAAAGATACGGGCGGTTTTTTTTTTAAATTTTGAGGTTACGTATCTCAAAAAGAAAGACGAAAATTCTTACAGGATCACTTTGTTGTTCGTCTGTCAAAAGTATTTATCTCAAGATCGCGTAGATGTATCGATCTGAAACAAATCAGGTCTACAGTTCATTGGAGTACAGAAAAAATCAAGCTTCTTAGTCGATTCAATCAAAAGACACGAGCGTTCAAGCATCGGTTTTGCTGCATTTTGTATGAAATTCGCAGCGTATTCAGAAACTGTATGGTACTACCCGTGTATCTACAATTATGAAATATAGCAAGCGATAAGAATTTGCAGTACAAATAACAGAAACATCCAAGAAGAGAAACATTATAGATATTTAATTTAAAAAATCATTACAAGCCTATAATTGTACTTTACAACCCTGAAATTTTCTGAGTCAGTTTCTGAAAGTCATTTAAAATTATGAAAAAGAGTCATTTATATATTATATAACATAACTTAAATAAAAAAATTCAATACAATTTCATATACGACTAAACAAACTGTAAAAAAGTAACGTTTTCCTAAAGCGCTGGTCAGTTATCTGTATGGCCATACTCGACGACACGTGATTAAATATTCCCTCTATAAAGTGATTTAGCCGATGCCAGACTGGACTCTGTTATGATAATCCGGAGATTTGATTATCTCCCCGTTGCGAAAATCATCATGTTGATTTGTTTGTTTTTGAGCAATGAAAACACAAAATTTTGATTGTTTTGAACATTAATGTTTTGATAAGTCGGTTTTTTTTGTTATAAATACAAAAAAATATATATAAATAATGAAAATATTACTTATTTAGAAAATGTATAAAAATTTGAACGTAGCGGGATTTGAACTCTTGGAAACCGTCCAAACGCTTTGACTACTTATTTATGTTGTTAACATCTGTATAGGGAGATTTTTACAAATTTCCCCCACCCAAAGATAATTGCTTAGAATTGTCGTTTTATAAGAGAGAATACTATTTATTATTTAAAAATACATTCAATTATTTTAAACGTTCTCTAAATAAATATTTTTCTCTTCTAAGTGTGTAATAACACTTTAAAAAATGTCAGAAATGAA
Organism: Heliconius hermathena; assembly: GCA_013403705.1. Classification (NCBI taxonomy): domain Eukaryota; kingdom Metazoa; phylum Arthropoda; class Insecta; order Lepidoptera; family Nymphalidae; genus Heliconius; species Heliconius hermathena. The sequence goes on from JAAIXJ010000143.1 coordinate 27,787, forward strand.
AATATTATTTAAAAACTATTTTTTGACTAATAAACAGTCTTCTGTCTTTACACAGGTCCCCTCTGCCTGCCTCTGAGGGATATAGCGTGAAGCTGATTTAAACACTATATACAACTTACTATTCTCAATATTTTCTCAATTAAATCAATAAATTGAGGCCAGTCGTGGCGCAGCAGCACGAGGTGTGACTGTAAAATCGACTGGTTGTGGGTTCGATCCCCACTCGAGGAGATGAAATATTTACTTAAATTTATATTTCCATTTCTTCGCTCTGGTGTCGAGGTTAAGCGCGGCGTTGAGTTCTGCCACTCAACACGCAATGCCTCCAGTATTCGGCAGAAAGTGGGGAACGAAGTGTCTTAACACTAGGTTCCCTCTGCCTACCCTGCTGTGTGCGGGATACAGCGTGAAGCTGATTTATTTGATTTTTTAAATCAATAAAAATAAAAACATCAAATAATACATCGACATTTATGTACTATTTTAATAGCAAAATGGGTAATATGTTAAGTAAATATATCATAAAGCAGGTAATAGATTTAAAATATATCCTTAAATAAATATCCACGCTAATATCAGATTAAAATAAAGTATCAAATTAGAAACTACACTATAAACATTTTAGAGGCCAGTACATTCTAACAATTTAAATTGAATAGTAGTAATTCCACCTGTCAGAGATCTTACTAGAGCAATTTCTATATGTTAACTTACTTCATACAATATTCCAGAAGTAATTACCAGAACTTGTTTATGTCGATCAGTCTCTCGTAGTTTGCTGAATGTAATGTTTATTTCTATTCTCGATTTCACTTATAAATGAAATAACTAGCTGAAACTTTTAGTTATAATTATTATAGATCGTCTATAAATTTCGATAATTTTATTTATACAAGAAATCTGTTTCTAACTCGTGACACAAAATGTCTGACTGTAAACCGACTGGTGGAAATAAAATGTTTCTTTAAATTTATATCTCTATTTCTTCGCTCTGGTGTCGAGCCAAAGGGCGGCGTTCAACACGCAATGCCTCCAGAATTCAGCGGAAAGTGGGGAACGTAGTGTCTTAGCACTAGATTCTCTCTGCCTACCCTGCTGTGTGCGGGATACAGCGTGAAGCTGATTTCTAATCCTAACTCATGGAGGTAAAATCAATATACGACATATCAATTTATCAATATATATGATATTTGCTTCTCTGTTTCCCCACTGTTTCGTCCCGGTAGCCAAATGGAAATATTTTTTTTTGTGACAATAACATATTTTAAAGAGCCGAGGTAACTCTGACCGCTGATACAGTGAATTATAACGAAACTATTAACATAAATTAGACCTAATATAGAAATATTTTTCAAATTGGAACTAGTAGCTCTTCGAATATGAAATCTGATCTGAAAGAGTGTGTTTGACTCTTCGACTCTATAATTTTAGTGTAGGTAATTAAAGATCACATTGTCAGATAAAAAATTATATTTAATTTTTGGCATGCACCTTAACTGATGTCACATAGTATCTACAGATTTAAGTAGAATCACTTAAAAAGATATTGGAAGGTATTGGAAGGCGTAGAAATAAAATATTGGTACCCTTTCCCATCAGAAAAATAAAGAAAAAATATATTATTATGAAGACGGAATAACGCCGTTGTTGCGAGGTGGAGAATTCACAGAACCGATGTAACCTTCAAATCTTTCACCGCCCAAATGTGTGTATTGAATATAGAATTTTATTCATTTATATGTAAGTCACGTTTTAAATTAAGGTGTTTTATTGATTAGCTACCAAGCTACCAAATATCAAAAGCTATTTTTTTTGGGTCACTGCAGCTGTATCCCGCACACAGCAGGGTAGGCAAAGGGAACCTAGTGTAAAGACATTCCGTTTCCCATTTTCCACTGAATACTTTATGTATTGGGTGTTGAGTGGTGGAATTTAACACCACACTTTGCCTCCACCCCAGAGCGAAAAGAATGAAAATAAGAAATATTTTATTTTCTCGAATGGGAATCCAACTCGTTCGTTCGAATCGTTTTGCCCCCCTTTTGTGCCCCTGCACCACGACTGGCCTCATATAAAAGCTAACTAAAATTATATGAATTATATATTTATTTTTATGTAGATATATTCGTATTGCTAGTGCCTTTTAGATAGGAGTTAAAGCCTGTCTTTCCCAATACTATAGTAGTAACTTTAATAATATTCCACAATTAGTGTTCCTCAAGTCTACAAAGTTTTCATTGTGCTCAAACTTTCTTTCAAAGGATACGAATTCGGCTTTAACATATTAAACATTTTGCGTAGACAGTTAGATATGTATATTTTTATATATACATATATCATATTCGTATACAGATATATGTACATATATAGATTGTAGTAGATTTTTTTTTGTTCTGCAGCAGCACCTGGGAACCTAGTTAAAGATCCTATTCTTCACTTTCCGCCGAATTCTGGACTCATTGTGTGTTGAGTGTTACTCAACACCGATTCTGCTTCTTTATCAGATCGAAAGGAAAATATTACATAAGTATCATTTCCTCGAGTGGGAATCGAACCCACAGTCTGTCACTTTTACAGTCCTTGTCTTAGATATAATTTAATATTAATCTATATAAACTGAGCCGCGCATGCTCGACACACAATCTGCGTATTATGCTTCATTATGAACAACGTAATACAATTACTGATTTATAGCGCAACAACTACAACTTAACGAACACAATAACAATAAGGCTGTGCTATTGGGTGTGAAGTATACATAGTATATATACACAGCTCAGGGGTGAATCTTGTATTAATATCCTTCTCCAAATAATTAAATAAAAATCAGCTTCACGTTGTATCCTGCACACAGCAGGGTAGGCGCAGGGAACCTCTTGTTAAGACAATCCGTTTCCCACTTTCTTATATTTTTTTGAGGCATTACGTGTTGATTGGCGGAACACAACGCCGGGCTTTTGCCTTGGCTTGCATTCTTTCAAGTGGGGTTGGAACCCAGAATTGTCGCGTTACAGTCGTACTCTTGTACTTCTGAGTCACGACAGCCACAAATTAGTAGTAATATTTACCCTAAAATTATTGTCAAATATGCAATAGGCATAGGAAATCAAATTATTTCCTATCTTTTCCGTTTGAGCCTCCTGGTACAGCACCTGCTGGTGGTCGTATTATCAATATTTTTCTATATTTGAAGAATATATAATACTTGAATTAACTTGTTAATATTATTTTATTTTCAACGAAAGCTTAAATAAATTTTCATTTCTTTTAATGTTTTTTTTATATCATTAAACAGAGATTTTGTTGATATTTCATATTCTTTCAATTTAATTTGAGTTGAGTGCTATCATTTTTATTAAAAACTATTATTTGCGAAACTACAATTACTTCGGAATTTTCTTTTTTTTTAGCTTCACATTGTATCTAGGGTCACATTGTAGGATAGGCACAGGGAACCTTGTGCAAATACACTCCGTTCTCCGTTTTTCACATAATTTACGAGACATTGTATATTAGATGGTGAACTCAACGTCGCGCCTTGTACCAGAGTAAAGAAATGAGAAACTGAAATATAAAAAACTAATTCCCTCAAGTGGGAATTAAACTCAACCGTCGCATTTACATTCACACGCTTCTACCACTGCGCCACGACACCCTTATTTCACAACCTACATACTAAAAAAAGAAAAAAGAATCCATTGGTACATCGATTAACAAATTCAACAAAAGCAGTACCTTAGCTGCTAACCCTAAGGACGACACGTACCCTCCACGCCACTGTATGTAATTCATTTAGGTAATTTCGGCACATGTCTAATCCAATTAGTTATTATGATTCGTGTACAGAATATTAATTTAATGGCCATTTTGTAAGGAGGCTGCAACTCTGTGACCTTATGTTAACAATACTACGCTGATCACGTACCAAATTCAATTGGTCGCCATATTGCATTTTAACTTATTATTACTTAAGTAAGTTTCGATTTTAACAATATATGTATGTAAATAAATCAGCTTTACGCTGTATCCCGCATACAGCAGGGTAGGCAGAGGGAACATAGTGTTAAGACACTCCTTTCGTCACTTTCCGCCGAGTTCTGGAGGTATTGCGTGTTGAGTGGCGGAACTCGACGCTTTACCTGGACATCGGAGCGAAGAAATGAAAATATAAATGTAAATCATTATTTCATTTTCTCGAGCGAGGATCGAACCCACAACCAGTCGATTTTACAGTCAAACTTTGTGCCCCTGCGTCACAACTGGCCTCTACATATGTACGAGTATGTATAGGATTAATAAAAGTATTTAGCTTCACGCTGTATCCCGCATGTAGCAGGATAGGCAGAGGGAGCCTACTTAGTTAAGACACTCAATCTCACACTAATTCTAGAGGAATTGCGTGTGTAGTGGCGGAATTCAACGGGCGCTTTGCTTCGACACAAGAGCGAAGAAATGAAAATATTAAAAATATTTTCTCGAGTGGAAATCAAACTCACAACCTGTCACATTTACGGTCACACGCTTGTGCCCCTGCGCCACGACTGCTAATAGTATCTATCTAGCTTTATTTAGTACTTAGTGGGGTATGGAGAGTCTTAACACTAGATTTTACTAGGCACAAACACAGCTTTACTATTGACGTAATAAACTTTAAAATCGTCACGATAGTATAAACTACAATTGCACTATCGAGAACGCAACGCGCCCAGAACAACCATAATAAATAATAAATTTACATTTACTGATGTAACACAAAATTTAGTGTGGCGGTCGCAGCTAACAACGGTTACCGACTATTCGCTCGTGTTTGATAAAGCAACAAACTAACAGAACCCGCTTAGCGGTAATCTGTTGGACGCGTCAACGACAAATTTTGTACTAAGCGATCGAATTTGTGTTTTATTTAATTTTATATCAGCTTCACGCTGTATCCCGTACACAGCAGGGTAGGCAGAGGGAACCTAATGTTAAGACACTCAGTTCCCCACTTTCTGCCGAATTCTGAAGGCATTGCGTGTTGAGTGGCAGAACTCAACGCCGCGCTTCCAAAGCGTCCTCGTCACCAAAGCGAAGAAATGGTAATATAAATTTAAGTAAATATTTCATCTCCTCGAGTGGGGTCGAACCCACAACCATTCGGTTTTACAGTCACACCTGTGCCGCTGCGCCACGACTGGTATTATAGATTAATTTTATATGATTTTCAAAGTTAATACCTTTTTAGGGTTCCGTATCCAAATAGATGATATAACCTATATAGGATCACTTTGTTGTTTCACCATTTATTTCGAGATCGCGTGGAGGTATCACTCACTAATATCAAATGTTCAGGTTTATGATTCCTTAAAGTACAGAAAAAATTAAGTTTCTAAGTCAACGCAATCAAATGATACAAGCATTTATGCATCGATTTTGCTGCATTTTGTATAAAATTAGCCGCGTAATCAAAACCTATCGGATACTTCCTGTGGACCTATAATTATGAAATTTGATTTTTTATGAAATCACGAAGTGAGAAATTACAATATAAATAAAAGAATAAAATCTGAAAAATTAAAAAAATACATTACAAACTTCCATTTGTAGTTTTGTAGTGAATACAAAATAGGTGCATATTATGCTCCCATACGATTAAGTTTGTTAACTTAATTAAAAAATTGGTACGGAAGTCTCGGTGCGTGTGTCAGACTCACACTTAACCGGTATTCATATACATAGCTATGACTGTAGGTATCAATAATAAAATATTTCTAAAATTTTACAAACAGTCCCAAAAATATTATATTATACTAGAGGGCGCGCGCGGCTTCGCCCGCTTATAAGGAGTGAATTCTAAAAAAACCACGAAACACATGTTCAATAAAATATTTTTAACAGTCTGAATTTAAATTTTTATAAAAATCGGTGGCAGTTTAAAGATTTTTCCATATAAACTTTCAACTCCTTATTTGAACCCTTAGGGGGTGAATTCTTAAAAACCATGAAACACGTGTTCAATGAAATATTTTTAAGAGTCTGAATTTCAAATTTTATAAAAATCGGTACAGATTAAAATTTTTTTCCATACAAACTTTCAACCCCTATTTCATCCCTTTAGGGTTAAAATTTTTCAAATTCCCTTCTTAGTGGATGTCCAGAATATGAAAATAAACATCTGCCCAAATTTCACGTTTCTACCATCAGCGGTTACGGCTCTGCGTGCATCTTACCTCAGTCAGTCAGCACAAGTCCTTTTATACATATAGATTAAATAGTGTGAAATATAGAAAACCTTATAATTTTCCTCCATTTAATGTAAATTGTATAATTGCTACACGTTACACTCTAACCCTACCCAACCTTCGAGAGGAAACTGCAAAAGGTATCACCAAATTATTTTACTCCGAAAATATACCTACTCTGAAAGCAAACCTAGAACGGACAAAAGGCATAATATATACAATAAACAGCCGCCTTGCAGACCTCGCTAATTGATCCCCGATGTAACGAACCATTGTAATTTCTCTTATGACTAGACGTTGCCTTCACAGTTACACAAAACCTAATTACTACGAAGAAAACGAGATGGTAGAAGGGATGAAACAGAAATAAGTAAATAAATAATTTGAAACTAAAGCTACTAATTAATGGATTCGTATGAGCGTTTACGGGTTTTGTTGTGAAAAAACGATAGGTTTCAATTTCAATTTCCTTTATTAAAATAATAATTGCGAAATATTAGTTAAGTCTAACATATTTGCAGTTACGAAAAAGTATATAGAAATCTTGAGGCCAGTCGAGACGCAGGAGGACAAGAGTGTGACTGAAAAGGCGACAGGTTGTGGGTTCGATTCCCACTTGCGGAAATAAAATATTTAACGATTTTTTCACTATAATATCGAGGCACAGCGCGCCGTTGAGCTCCGCCACTCTTCATGCAATATCCCCAGAATTCAGCGGAAAGTGGGGAGCGGAGTGTCTCAACACTAGGCTTGCTGTGGCTGCCTACGTTACTATATTCTGGATACAGCGTGAAACTGGAAAAAGAAATATAGAAATCAAAACAGCATTTCATGAAGAAAGTATACCTGAGTCCAATGTATTTATGATTGTTACAGATGAAGGAAAAATTCATAAAATCGTACAGTGGACTCGGAACGGCGACAGCCAGTCAGCTTTACTTGACATCTTCGACGTTACTCCCGGCGAACCAATTCAGGTATGTGAAGAATAAATTGCATTTTAACACCCGCTTTTCACGTATGAACGTGATAAAAATTGAAGCAGAAATGTTAACATTGATGACGAAAATGTTTTCAAGTGCTGCTACTCAAACGAGTGCTCGATTTTTTTGTGATTACATTGACTTTTAAATATGCAGCTATTTCGACTGGAATGGTGTAGTTCTCGTTTAAAAACGTTTGATGTATATGCACACATAATATCTGTATATAATGCATTAAATATATATTTTTCCTTAATTTTTTGTTAAATACTTTCGAGGTATCGCGAGTCACATGAAAGAATTCGAAGCTGAAATGTTTTATTGTGCAAGTGACAAAAAATATATATATTTATTATATAAAATTCAAACCTTTGGATATTTCATTTATTTTATAGATTTTTTTATTATTATTTCAAATGAATTCTTTATAGATGAAATAAATTATTACATTGCTAGTACTATAGAGAAAAGAAACGACTAAACTACGTTTCTACTACGATATTATCTTTAAATTTTAAATCCTAGTAAAGTAAAGTTCAACTAATGGATGCTAGCGAAATGGCCTAATTCACATTTCATTTAGAATTATTTTAAAGTTAGCATGATTTTAGTATCAGGGCTTTAGTAAATTTACGGTGTTTCCCAATTTCTATCCTTTGACTATTTTCTCACAAAATGAAGTCATCTACAAAATATTTTGTATTTTTAATTTGGGAAGAACAAAACGGAGTGTACGTACGGTATGTATGTACGGTATGTATGTACTAGTGACCTGTTTAAACTGCAAGATTATTTATTTATTAATCTAAACTGCTTTTTCTATACAATATACATCGAACACTAAAGTTTCAGCCAGTCCTTAACATTTTTAAAGTGTTATTCCACACTTAGGAAAGAAAAATATCTAATAATAGAGGCCAGTCGTGGCGCAGCGGTACGTGTAGAGAGACTGAGAGAGTGAGTACAGACTATAAAATCGACTGGTTGTGGGTTCAATCCCCACTTGAGGAAATGAAATATTTACTTAACGGAGTGTCTTAACACTAGGTTCCCTCTGCCTACCCTGCTGTGTGCGGGATACAGCGTGAAGCTATTTAATTATTTTTTTTAAATGAAGCAAAGAGTGACAACTGCATTTAAATCGGTCACACTTTTACTGAGATTAGCGTGCACAAACGCACAGTCAAAAATTAAAATAAACATTGTTTTAGATTGATAAATGGGCCTAATAATATTTTTGTCACATATTTTCTACGAACAGACAGCGCACAGTTCAATTTTTGTTATACATATATGCATAGATTGCATTTTTCATTTAAATTACACAGGCAATGGCTCTATCTCGGGAACATGGCTCGTTGTACGCGGCGTCGGACAGACGAGTGCTACAGCTACGCCTCGCGCTGTGCACGCGCCGCTACGACGCGTGCGTGAGATGCGCCCGCGACCCCTACTGCGGGTGGGATCGGGATACTGGCATCTGTAAAGAATATATCAATAATGCTGGGTGAGTTCATATTTTGTATATGGAATATATATTTTAAATATTAGTACTTAAAGAAAATTCGTTATAAAATCAATTGTATAGAAATATTATGTTCAATAGAACTAACGCAATATATAGTTTATTTAGATTTAATAACATCAGCTATTAAGTTAATTGTTATATGGTTAAAAATTCATCTAAATAAATGGCTCAGTGAAGCGTACGGCTGTTACAGAAAATTACTATTCTAAATTATATATACAGCGGATAATGGAAGCGATACTTATTATTTTGTCCTTGTACTTAATTGTAATTGTTTTTGTGAACACTCTTTTTATGATCAATTCAATTAAAATACAACAAAAATATATGTATAATAAATGGAGCATTCGTGGCCCGGTGACACAAGTATGTAACTGTAAACCCGACGGTTGTGGGTTCGATTTCTTCTCGGAAACGTCGGGTTTCCAAAAATGTATAATACAAAATATACGCGATTAATCCGGTTAAAAGAGTTTCATTTAAAATGTGTAATAATCGTGAAAATCAAAGAACTTACGAATTATTATTTACTTACATTTTCATTTCTTCGCTCTTAAAACAAGGCAACCCTTAATGCCTCGGAAATTCAGCAGAGAGTGGGGAACAGAGTGTCTTAACACTACGTTCCCTCTACCTACCCTGCTATACTCAGGATACACAGTGAAAAATGAACTAAATTTCCATAATTCACCAAAAACCCTCGAAACATCAAACTAAACTTCAATTAATATGCGCATAAAATAACGAACATCGATAAACCGTATTCAATTCACGCTGTAGGTACGGAGTTCCAATACCGCAACGTGAAATTTAATAACGATACATTCTGTTAGCTAATCAGAGCGCACTCGCCCGGGTACGTGCAAAGTGTGTAATTGGTATACTATTATAAACATATTTTGGTAATGTAACTGGTATGGTTATGGTTTAAGTCTATATATTGTGATATTAAATTTTAAAATGTTTGGTATTTTAGGTTACTTAATAATAATAATAGTAAAACTAATTATTTTTTGAATAAAATTCCTATTACTATAACATAGATTTAAAATTAACTATTATCGATTGTTATAATGCTGAGATCACATAGTTACATGGTTAAAATTAAAAGCTTCACGCTGTATCCCGTACTCAGCAGGGTAGGCAGTAAGTAAGTAAATATTTCATCTCCTCTAGTGGAAATCGAACCCACAACCCGTCGGTTTTATAGTCACACTATGCCGCTGGCCTCATTAAAAGAATTAGAAGAGTCAATATAAATTAATTATTAACAAATTATGAACAAGATTAATATATTAAACATATAAGTTTAAAATTGTAATTAACCACTTAAAAAAAGAATAATAATAAAAAAATAAAATAAATCAGCTTCACGCTTTATCCCGCACACAGCAGGAAAGGCAGAGGGAACCTAATGTTAAGACACGTTCCCCACTTTCCGCCGAATTCTGGAGGCATTGCGTGATGAGTGGCGGAACTCAACGCCGCGTTTTTGCCTCGGCACCAGAGCGATGAAAATATAAATGTAAATAAATATTTTCACTTCCTCGAGTGGGGATCGAACCCACAACCAGTCGATTTTACAGTCACACTTTGTGCCTCTGCGCCACGACCGGCCTCAATAATAATAGTGGTAATAATAATAAAAAAGAAATAATAAAAAATTAAATCAATAAAATTTTACTTACATTATTTTTACTACGTGTGTGTGTGTATGACTTTAAAATAGTTTAATAATGATGAGCTATTAGAGCCTTTGTGTACAGTGAGGCGTTAGCTCTTATTATCTATGGTCGAGCTCACTGGCTATAGCACAATTTATTATTAAATATTATTTTATATACAAGAAAAAAAAGGTGATTATACATACAATTATTATTATATGAGGCCAGCCCAGGCCGGCGCAGGGGCGTAATATAAGCATTATTTACATATGTAAAGCGATGGTTGTGGATTCGATTCCCACCCAGGAAAATAAGTGATTATATATGAATATTTAATTTCTTCGCTTCAGTACGAAGGCAAAAAGTCGGTAACGGAGTGTCTCAACACTAGGTTCCTTCTACCTACCTCGCAGTGTGCGGAGTACAGCGCAAAGCTAAACAATATATACATATATACAATTTATTATTTTTCTTGTATACTTTTCCTAAACGTTTCTTACTTTTTTTCGACACTTTGAAGAATCAACATCTTAATCAACAAAATATTTACTATAAATAACAATAAGCTAATCATAATTAATTTAACAGATTAATACAAGACGTGGCGAACGAAACGGCTGATATTTGCGACTCATCGATTTCAAGGAAAAGTGTATCAGCCACATGGGGTCAGAGTTTACATCTTGGTAGCTTCGTCAAAATGCCAGAAGTGCTTCAACCTAGAGCAGTCACATGGTACCATTATTCAAGAGAAAAGGGAAGACATCCAATCACTTTCAAGTATGTTAATAGCGTCGCTAAGTCCCTTAAAGTTGCTAGTTCTCTTAAGTCAATAATATTATGAAAGCAAACTTTTATATTTAACTATGTAGTGATATTGAAAATTCATAAGTTTCCATTCTGGTAGATAAAGCGCGGCGTTGAGTTCTACAATTAACACACAATGTCTTGAAAATTGGGCGAAAAGCAGATGTCTTAAAAATAGTTTCAATACTCTATTTAACGTGCTATGCAAGAAAAAACGTGAAGTTATTCTTATTTATGATATGAATCGATGTGAAGAGATTTTTTGATAGTATATTTTTTATATAACTAACTAACCATACGAAATTTAAATTCAATATACTAACACGGTAAACTAATGCTATAACGTCCCTTATATTACCTACTTATATATAAACACATTTCAAATATATTTCACAATCGTTTCAAACACTTGTTACAATAGCTTTTAACTGTCAAATTATGCCACAAGAAAGCTAAAAAGTGCCAAACAGTAATTATTCATTGCTCACACGAACTGAACACGCGTGTTACAACACTAATTAAAGTGTTTCCAAATCCAACATTATAGCCACTTCCTTTATAATTAAAATGCAAACGGAAACTCGAGATTCCGTTTCATCCCACGTTTTTAAACGAGGTTTTATTCTCTGTGCCATAATTATATCTTAAAATACAGATAGATAATTGGATATCAAATTTGGTGAGGTTAAATGGAAAAGGGGTTAAAAGTATCTTTAAATGACGTCCGAATAGATAACGGAAGCAATTTAAATTGTTGTATTGATCGAAATATTATTTGTCCAAAACAAAACAATTTGTTTAGTAATATATTTTTATTCTTAATAATTAATACTTGATCACTGCTCTAAGTGACATTGTGGATCTTGGAAAATGTAAATACTAGACCGTAGTAGTGCAGTGCCATAGCGTCTGATTTTAAATGCGATGGTTGTAGATTCCATCCCCAACTCAGTCAAAGTATGGCGGTGTTGAGATCCGCCATTCATGCAATGTCGAATATAAACACATTCCAATTGTAGCACCGCAGTTATACTGTAATCAACTTTTATTTATTCTTACTATATAGAATTTAATTTGGATTTTAATATACATATTGTTTATTAGGTAGTATTGAATAGAAAAAATACAGTATCGAATAAGTAGGTGTTGTTATTGTGAGATATATAATTGTGAATCGAATGCTATTTTATTTACGAAAAAGGCCAAATATATTTAAATATAAATACCATTATAATAATACTAGCGGCGGGGCGCAGCTTCCACACACCACGAAATACGTGTTCAATAAAATATTTTTAACAGTTTGAATTTAAATTTTTATAAAAATAGGTGGCGATTTAAAAACTTCCATTTAAACTTTCAACCCCTTATTTGAACCCTTAGGGGGTGAATTCTAAAAAAACATGAAACACGTGTTCAATGAAATATTTTTAAGAGTCTCAATTTCAAATTTTATAAAATTTTTCAAATTTCATCTCTTTAGAGTAAAAATTTTTCAAAATCCCTTCTTAGTGGATGTCCAGATTATAAAAATATACATTTGTCCAAATTTTACGTTTCTACGCACAGCGGTTACGGCTGTACGTGCGTCTTACCTCAGTCAGTCAGGTACATGTCCTTTTATATATATAGATTTAGGGTCATACATAGAAAATGTTACGTTTTAATATTTCCTACTATTCTAAAATAATGTCTTACGTTTTGCTTATTGCTTTATAACATTAAACTATATCAGCTTAAGAAAACAAAAAAATCAACACATCGGATTCGAGCGGAAAATTTAGAAGATTCTCCGTCTTGACATTAGGTTCTCTCTACTTTTCTCTTCTAAGCTGATAAAAAGTGAATCTGCTTTTAAAATTACTCATTTTGTAAAATTAATTTGCAGCAAACCAGAAAAATATATAGAGACATCGGAACACGGCTTACTTATAATATCTGTGAACGAGGCCGACGCTGGGAGGTACGACTGTTGGCTTGGAGGCTCCTTGCTCTGCTCCTACAATATCACTGTTGATACTCATAGGTAAGAAAAATATCATGATTTAATTCATTTTAAGTTAGTTTTAGCTGGTTGTGGGTTCGATCCCCACTCGGGGAGATGAAATATTTACTTAAATTTATATTTCCTTTTCCTCGTTCTGGTGTCGAGGCTAAGCGCAGCGTTGAGTTCTGCCACTTAACACGCAATTCCTCCAAAATTTGGCAGGAAGTGGGGAACGGAGTGTCTTAACACTAGGTTCCCTCTGCCTACCCTGTTGTGTGCGGGATACAGCTTGAAACTGATTTAATTTTAATTTATTTTATACATCAAAATTCTAAATAAAAACTAGAAGTATATCAAAAGTTTTTAGCTCAGTTCGTAGAGTCACAAGCCTATGACTCGACGAACGCGACAGGTAATGAGTTTGATGCCCACTCGAGGAAATGAAATATTTAATATTTTAATTTCTTTGCTCTGCTCAAATCAAAGCGCGAGAATCAAAAGTGTTATATCCAATAACTAACATGTCCAAGACATTCAAAATTTAAATGCATAATACAAAAGTAATAAAACAAATCCTTTCCCAGATGTTCACCGCCGGAGAAAAGCAATGAATACCAAAAGATATACTCGAATTGGTGTCACGAGTTCGAAAAATATAAGACCGCCATGAAAACTTGGGAAAGAAAACAAGAGGTAACTTAACTTTGTCTACACAAACAAAAGAGCCTTTACACAATGGAGTCGTGTCAGGAAGCGGCTGCAAAAACTCTCTTTCAACGTTAGAACTAAAGTCAAATAACATTTAACTTCTTATTTTAAATATTGTTTGTTGGGTTCTCTAGTTTACTTAGTAAATTATACTTTTGTTTTATTTTACGTTTAGGGGTGATATGATGGTTTTATAATGAATTTGAATCTGCAATCTCCGCGTACCATTCAAGACCACTTTCTGCTACACCTCTATATTTTCTAAATAAGTATAAAACAAATCCTTTCATATTATCCTATTTAATATTATTATTTATTTATTAATATCATCATATAATAATTGTGAAAGTTTGTGACGATGGATATTTGTTCCATTTTCGCGCAAAAAATACTGAATGGATTTAAATGAAACTTTGCTAATGTGGCTCATATATTATAATAATACATAGACTACAATTTATGTGAAAAAATATGTGATTTCACTATAATATAACAATAATTTTAAGAGGACAAAGCCAAGGGTGGGTCGCTGGTATAATATAAATATAATATATAATATATAAATAATTAATACAACAAAACTATTTCCTTTTCCAGCAATGTGCGAGACAGAACGATTCAAATCAAAACACGCACCCGAACGAGATTGTGTGATAGCTTCTGAACATCGCCTATCTCATGTTTCAATCCGTCAACTATTACGCCGGGTCCATCCCGGTGCCGTACGTCTCGAACGCCCTCAAATACTTCAATATACTCTCGTGAATGTACCCTCCAGTTTGAACACCTCAGTAGTGAATTTAGTGCCCCGTTAAAACAATATAGTGTCGTAAATCATAGACTAAAGTCAATAGAACAAGTGAACACCCCCTTTATTCAGTGAAAATAGTGATGTGACCGTAAATCAACGTATAGCCAAAATGATTTTAAATTATAAATAAATAAATAAACGTTTATCAATACAAATGTTAAAGAAGTGAACAAATTGTGTTTAATTGAAATATTTATATTTATATATGAAAATAATAAAATTCCTATATGAAAAACTACAGGTTTATACGAAGTTCTATATGCATCGGAACATGAGAAGGTGATTGATAAATATGAACATTATAATCTTAAGGACTATAGCGTTGTGCGTTGCTTTGTTAAACATTATATGTAAAAAGATTTCATCTATCATTATAATAAGTACGCTTCGAGTAAGTAGTCTTAGAAACGAAATTACATTGTTTTCAATACATTTCAATAACTACTATAGTTAAGTGACCAAATTGAATTGAACCCAGAACCATCGCTCGTCATTGTTAGTAGTTAGACTCATACATTATTATTATATTAGCATTGCATTTAAATTGCCTATAAGCCATTGTAGTGCGTGTGATATATCATAATTAATAATTATATTTATTCAGTATATCCTGCTAGGCATTTCCATATTATTATTTACGTTTTCGATTTATGTGTCAGATAAATTTATTTGTCACATTATATCACTATCACCAGGTAATTTCGATAACAACATTGAAATATATATATATGTATGTCGAAAGTTATTTATTTTATGATTACAGAGTATCATGCATCATGATAGTGCATAATTTAATGCAATTTATATATTAAAATCCAGTACATCATCATCAAAAGTCTATTTGAATCAAAGAAAACTTAGAAGCCACGTATCTTAATCTGATATGTAATTAAGTTTGTTAGCGAGTGATCAAGACGATCTCTCTATAATGGGTGAATAATACGTATCGTTATTCGGTTCGTATTTCGTATTTTCGAATCTCCGAGGGTTGTGGCCTCATTATTTTTCCCCTTTTTCGTGTAAATAGTTACCTAATTCTTTTCTAATATAAGTGTACTATAGAATGCACGTCCCTAAACGTAATGAATATAATTTAAGCCTGTGATACATAAGAAATTCGTTTAGGAGATATAATTTTATTATGTGTATATCGAACACTGGTAAGTTATTATTTCTTACATAATATATTTATCTCGAAATTTAATAAAAAACCTTATTAAGTACGAAGTTTCTACAGAAATACCATATATTTTAAAATATAATCACAGACTGTAGTATAATAGAATTCACATTCCTTTGCCACTGCCGTAATATAGAAGTATATTAAAACTTAACTGGTTATGTGTTGTATCTTTTAAGTAAATAAAATGTTAAGATTTTAAATAAAAAGTACTTAAATTCGAAGCTGCAAAAGTGGTCTAACCTATTTATGTATTTTACGAAAGCTTTTTTAAAGTTGTCACTAAGAATTACCCTGATTTTTAGGTAAAAGTCTGTTTTGAGGAAATTTATGAGTAGATATTATTTTATATAGAATTAAAAAATCGATAAAAAAAAACTATCGGGTTAGATCACTTTACTTATTTCTACGCACTATTATACATGCGCATATAAAATAGAGGTTTACGGTACAACCGTATTTTATTAAGAACGAAACAGCAATAATATGTATTATAAATATTTGATTTTAGTAAATATTGCTCACTTGAGTGTATAGTATAGTATGTATTCGTGGAAGTACGGAATAATGGCCTATTGTAACAATTTAAATTAATTTTTATAATCAGAATACTAATCAAAGCCAATAAAAAACATCAACAAAATTAATTTATCTTTTATTCTATAGAATATAATATTTAATTCTAACATTGCTTTATTTAAAAGTTATAGAACGTGATAAACGTGATAGTTCAAACCCGCTTCCCTGTCTCTGCGTGCATACTGACTCAAAATATTTATTTATATTATAAAAAAATTGTGAAGAAAATATTATATCGTAACCAGTGTTTAGGAAATACTCTGCATATTTTTGTACAAAAAAATTTAATCTAAATGTGTCTAGATAATTAGTATATAAGTGATTTTTCTCACGTATCATTCTCATTGGTACCTTATTGAAAGTGAATGTAACGTTTACACTTCAGCGTTTTGTGCTTGCTAAAATTAAAAAACTTATTGAATTAAAATGTATACAAAAAAAATCTATTAAAGGTATATGTAAACAAAAAAGTTTTTAGTAATCCATATTTAACTAATATAATTCTTCTTTAGCTTCACGCTGTATGTGAACGTAGTGTTAATACACTCCGTTCCCCATTGTGTATTTATTTTTTAGTATAAAACATTGAATCAAATATTCGAGTCCCAAAATATAATATATATTAATAAACATAACTGAATAACAAGCATTGAACACAAAAACCGCAAAAGTGTAAACGGAGCCATTCCACTCCATATCATTTATACTACGTAAGAGCTTGTATAATATTGTACTAACGTCACCAATATTTCTATTTATAGCGCAGTCGAATTAAATTTACAAAACGAAATGCATATTAACAAAATTATATAAATATTTTTTCTATTATAGTATTTTATTATAATGCCATAGCTAATCTTTTACTGTAGCACAATTCATTTATTTCATAATATATAAACTAAAACACACACCCTAAATTCTGAATGAAACCAAAACCGGCCATTTTATACTAACGTTATATCGATATATTATTTTGAAATTCGCGTATTCTATAGATGAAATTGAAAAGCTCAACTAATGAAATAATAATTTTCATATTATATCCGCCATATTAGTAAATTATAAAATTAGGTGCTTTTAATTACAATTTTGTTCGCAAATACGTATATTTTCTGTCATATCATGATGTAAATACATGATCGGATATAAATAGAAGTAAATATATGAGCTTCGTCGTTTATTGATAATGTATGTATTTTATAAGGTTTAGTGATTATAAATTTATGGAACTCCCAACTTGGGGTGGTTCCTGCGCAATAATTATAGCTAACTTACTATTATTGTCTGTACTATTGGAATAGCTCTGTAAATTTCACATGTTACTATACTATGTAAGTTAAATTTCAAAGTAGAATTAAGATTTTATATAATAAATCTATGAAATGTATCTTGCAGTTTGTTCGAGTTTTATTTGTTTCTATTTTATATATCTATTTTTAGGTCTGAAATACATTTTGTGTTTAAGATATGTGTGTCAAAGCGCTTTGTTTACCTAGACCGTGTTCGCAGAACTATAGCTTTCATATATACTCGATTATTGGTTGTATCCCGCATACAGCAGAGTAGACAGAGGGAACCTAGTGTTAAGACTCCATTGCCCTCTTTCCGCCGAATTCTGGAGGTATTGCGTGTTGTGTGGCGGAGCTCAACGCCGCGCTGTGCCTCAAAACCAGAGCGAAGAAATGGAAATATAAATTTAAGTTAATATTTCACTTCCATGAGTGGGGATCGAGCCCACAACCAGTCGCTTTTACACGCCACGACTGGCCTTATACTATAAAAACGAAAATAGTATTTTTTTAATAAATACACCATAAATAAATACAATTTACTATTTCTTCCAAAAAAAAATCCACACGCACATACCTTCTACATGTACCATACTTTACAAATGGATTCTTAACGTCAACAAGAGTCAATTTTTTTTATTTTATTACAGAGAGGTCTGGGATAAGGACGTTTAAAATAGTATCAATTCATCAAGTCACACACCGGGTTGACATTTTCGTCATAACAGAAACGGGGAGTGAACCCCATACCAAGCGGGGGTCTATAAAAAAGAGCGGGCCTCGTAATTATATAGTGCCACTAAACTAATTTCACGATACATTGCCTACGAAATCTGCGCTTGGCACCGCCTCGCCCACTAAATGTGATTTCGCCTTCCAAACCTGATTACTATTGTTATATGCCATTTCATATGAATCACTAATATAGCACTAGGTGTTTAGGAAAATTACTCATAGCAGCGGCGGGTCGGTTATTATGGTTGTTTAGTTATTTTAGAAAAAAAAAATATGTATGTAGTAAGTATGATTAACTTTTTGAAATTAAATAAATAGGTAGGTTTGTGTGTGTTTATTATTATTAATAAAGATTTGGAAATGCTAACATTAGTGAGGTCATCATGGTCAGATGGTGTAAAAATATTTAATCGTATTCTTGAAGGTTTCAGGTACTATTCCCAATTGAATGTATTATTTATTTTGTATGTTCCGGCTCAGGTGAAACGTAGCACGGCGTTGATTTGCTACACTTAACACGCAATGACGTGTCTCAAATTCAGGCGGAGAGTAAAGAAAAGAATGTCCTAGTACTATGTCATCGCTGTCGTATGGAATAAAGCTGATCAAGCGTTGATAATATTATACAAATTTACCCAGAAAGAATACAATGTTATTAAATTAAAATGCTAAGAGCTATCGTTTAAATGTTAATTAAATTTTCTAGTACATGTAACGAATTATGATTAAACAATATAGTTTTATATTAAATATTTTTATCGTAAAAAATATTTTAAATTTACTGTTAACGTCAACTTTCTATTTATAAATTTCATTTACAAAGTAGACATACATATAATTATGGCATATTATCTAAAATGATCAATTCTTCAGCTTCACGCTGTATCCCACACTTAGCATGCAGCGGGAACCTTGTGTTACCACGGAACGTTCCATGGAACGTTCTTCAATTTCCGCCGATTTTTTCAAGTGGTAACACCTATTATATCTTTATTTCTATCGTATTTAAATATTTACTTTCACACATTTAGCTAATAAATCATCCATACAAAGCTTAAACAAGAAATAGCAACTACCCTCAGATTGCAGTCCGATGATAAGATTGCAGATCGCGTCATAACCGGTGGGAAGTTAGCGAATTTGTCAAACTACCCACAACTTGGAAGTTTAACTAACGTACGACTACACGTAACAAACTGCATATTGCCTCGAGTTCTAGTACGTCGTAACTTATATTACTTCACGTGTGTTCTTTTAGGTGCTAAATAATGTAGGCGAATTATTAATATGAGGCAAGTGGTTATATGGTTTGTTGTTTTTTCATTTTTTTTTCATTTCACGTAGTCTGTATCCCTCATGTAACAGGGGTGGCAGAGGGAGCCTAGTGTTAAGACACTCCGCTCCCCACTTCCCACCGCATTCTGGAGGCATTGCGCGCTTAGTGCTAGGAGACGACGCCGCGCTTTTCCTCGAGACCAGAGCGAAAAAATTAAAATATTAAATATTTTATTTGTTTGAATAGGAATCGAACCCTCAACCTGTCGCGTTTACAGCCTACACGTTTGTGCCCTCACTTCTGACCTCAAATAATGTAAACGAATTATTAATATGAGGCAAGTGGTTAAGTGGTTTGTTATTTTTACGGCGACGTTCCCATACTTAAGTAAGTTATTTGCGAGTATGAATATAAAGTTGGAATTTAGTGTTCCTTCGTATAATTAAATACGTAACTAAGCTTGGAACAAAGTTGATACTATCAAAAGCATATTAAAGATATAATTAGCTCTTTTACTATCAGCTATAAGGCTAAAAAAGATTATTTCATTCTTTCAGCTTCACGCTGTATCCCGCAGATAGCAGGGTATGCAGAGGGAACCTCAATATTAAGACATTCCGTTTCCCACTTTAGGCTGAATTCTGGAGCCAGTGCGTGGTTGAGTGGCGGAATTCAACGCCGCGCATTGTCTTGGACCGGAGAAAGGAAATTATAATAATTATTATTTTTAGAACTATATTATCAATACACAATTTTATTTTACTAATTTTGACACTAAGAAACTTATTTTTAGTGCTATTCTATACAACTGCTAAAAAATAATAAAAATATATGGTGTAGTGCAAAAATTGATCAATTTCATAGCATATCTAATTGCAGTTTTCTATGGGTGCGGACCGCGTAATCGTTCATTTCACGGCGTTCCCGTTGCGGACTTCAACCTCATTAAATAATGATTGCTAGTATTAGAACCTAAGAGAGAACTTACAACTGGTGACTTGGCGTTAAATATTGTATAATATAATAAGTAAATTGATATTTGTGTTATTAATATCGATAATCGATTTTAGTTCATTTTAAATCATATTTTGTATAATAGTTTATCTAAGTTATTTTAAAATATCATACTTATATTTTGTGTACTTTGAGTTAATTTACCTTTATTTTACATATGAAAAAATTGCAATTTTTAAAATGCTAATTTCATTAACTTGTGATATACACGAGTCGGTAAATGAGATTCCTTGTAACTAAAAAGTAAGAAAAAATATTACATTTACTTAACTTTAAACTAAATAGTGAAACTTTGTTGTCCATCTGACCGTCTGTCTGAAGCTTCTTTTTCAACGCAATCAAAAGAATGCATTGATGCATCGATTTTTGCCGCGTATTGTATGAAGTTTGCCGCGTAATTAGAACGTATATGGTACTTTCCGTGGATCTACATTTATGAACATAAACAAAGAAAAAAACTCATAGAAAAAAGTCGTCAAAAACTTATAGTGATGTTTGTTAACTTAGTTTGTAAATTTTTATTACTTGCATTTTCCGTTGACCTATAATCCTGAAATTGATCCAGATCCAGCTCACACTTAACCTGTTTTTTTATAAAAAAAGTAAATATTTGAACTTTCATTTACAACGTGAAAATTAAATGTTCATTTGGCTTTAAGCTGCCAATAAATTTCTGATACCTAAATGAATGTATAATACTATAGATGTTAAACACAATAAAAGTAATCAAAACAGTGGTTTTGTCGGCATACACTACCGTGCGGTTAAACATTCATCACTTTTACTCAAAATAGTTATTACAAGTAACAATAACTTAGCATTTTATAATATTCTCAATATTAAAATTATTTTGAGGCCAGTCGTGGCGCAGGGGCAGAAAGTGTGACAGTAAAATCGATTGGTTGTGGGTTCGATCCCCACTCGAGGAAGTGAAATATTTACTTAAATTTATATTTCTATTTCTTCGCTCTGTTGTCGAGGCAATGCGCGGCGTTGAATTCTTCCACTCAACAAGCAAAGCCTCCAGATTTCGGCAGAAAGTGGGGAACGGAGTGTCTTTACACTAAATTCCCTCTGACTACCCTGCTGTGTGCGGGATACAGCGTGAAGCTGATTTAATTTTTTAATTTAAAATTATTTTGTATGAAATAATAGTAATGAGTTCAATATTACATTAAAGTATTCAACTGCCAGATTAAAAATGAAGGCAATTACGAAATTTGTTCTTCTATCATTTCACCAGCGAGGGTCTAGAGGTCTTTATTGGGAATTACTTCCGGCCAATATGTCGCCAGACAAGGGTCCATGTCGTATAGACACATTCGACATGATGAAGGACTTAACAACTTTCTTTGAGATTGTATATAGACAACGATACAAAATACATACGTACATTGTGTATAGACAACGATACAAACGTTGATATATGTATGTGTTGGCGTAGGGACAAAACTATACGACTGTAAACGTGACGGTTTTAAGTTCGATTCCCACTTAGGAAAATCTAATATTTAATGTGTTCATTTCCTCGCTCTGGTAAAGTTCCATCACCCAGCACGCTCTGTGCTCTGGATACAGCCCAATGCTAAACAAGAAAATATATATAAATTATATTTTTCGTTATTCTAATTGTTTTTAACAAACAGTATGCTTTACATTACTTTTATTCTAGATAATACTTCTATATTGTCACTTAATTTTAAATGAAAGACTGTGGAGTACCACAGCCCAAATTCTTCATAATAAATATGAAAAGAGCCAGACAGTCGCAACGAGCTTAATTTAAAAAAAAAAACGTATATCCAACATTTTAATTTGTATTTACAAAAGAGGGCTTCTCGAATCTCAGCAAATCTGTTGTCGCAGCCCTAAGGAGCAAACAGAAGGCGTAGACTGCAGTGCGGTCAGGTCGGGCGTGTAATCCTTTAGTACCACGGCTGTGGTGTCCCACTGTAGTAAGCGCATTACCCGAATTAACAATTAGTCATGCCTGCGTCTGCCAAAGTTTGCCCAAATTTACATAACAATAAAGCCCTTTCGTTATGGCGATTTTAAAAATTAATTGGATTGCGAACCGTTGGAAATTTGTATTCCCCTCGTTGTGCCCCGTAATTTGGTGGTCAGTTTGGGAACCAGCGGAATTACTGTTTTCGTGTAAAACAGGGAAATATGACAAATTGTCGTTATTGTGGACATAGATGTGATGAATACAATTTTACATAATTTTATTTTTTGGTACACAATTTTCAAGTTTTATCGTGAACATTTTCAACATTGTTAGATTTCTATATTCACATGTAATTCTTTGAAAATTATTATTTATTTAATAGTAGATATTATAAGTTTCAAAATATTTTGTTTTAATTATAAAATAACTACAATTGTAGCAAAATATTTAAAATGTTTAAAAAATATACTTACACTAGCGTTTGTTAAAATGAATTAACCATTTCTATGATTAACTTAGCCTTTACAAACAAAATTAAAATTATAAATACTACTATATTAAAATATCCATTCTTTCATTGAAACTAAAAAGACAGAAACAACAACGACGATACAAAAGGAATATTTTAATACTCAATTACTGCAAATAATGTAGTTCTGATGTGCAAAACTCCATTATTTCAGCTTTCAATATCGAACCAACACGTTATATGTACGTAATAGAATTAGTGGAACGAGCATTAGCGAGCGTCGCATCATTTAAATGGACATCGATAAAAGCTCAAAACTAAATCGAAAGCCGAATGAACAAGAACAATACACAGTTTAAATTGTAAAATTGTGAACATAAAGACACATAAAGAAGAATAGAGTCATTTGCCTCTAACAATATTACGCTGTGACCCCTCACACTATCAGTTTTTGTTTGTTAATTCAGTGAAAAGGGCGTAACTCATTTTGTGTCATCGCGTAATTTAATTTCATTGAACACCCCAAAGTTGGCGTTCGGTTTCGTCACAAGAACCGGATATAGAACTTAATAGACTATAGTTTCTTAATTAAAGAAAAAATATACAGCTTCACGCTTCTACCCGCATAGCAGGATAAACAGAGGAATTTTAGTGTTGCGACACTCCATCTTAAATGTTTTGCCTAATTTTAGAAATGCCGGATTAAGTGTCGGCAACCAACAACGTGCTTTATCAATCAGAACGGAGAAAAGATAGTAAATTGAGTATAATCATTCCCAGTGTGTACCATCGAGTTTACAGCCAAATTTTGACCCACTGCGCCGTAACGGTCAACGGTGCCCTTAATTCGTTAATTAAAATTGTAATTTACTATATCATTAGGAGTTAATTATTTTGTAATGTTATAGACAATGTTAATATTCATACAATAGAGTGTAATGTGCCAAATATTAGATAAGTGTGTATCGTAATATAAACATATATAAAATCTTATATGAGGCCAGTCGTGAACGCAATATTTCGTGGGTTCGACGCGCAACTATTTAATCAAATGAAATATTTAATATGTTCATTAAAAATATTTAACATGTCCTCGCTCTGGTAATGGGACAAAGCGCGACGTTGAATTCCAACACTCAAAATTCTATTTTTCCACAATTCGGCGAAAAGTGGAGAATGGAAGTGTTTTAATGGAAACGGAGTGTCTTAACACTAGGTCCCCAGATTCTTTCTGTCTACCCTACTATGTGATGTACACAGCGTAAAGCTAAAATGTTATATGAAAATATTTCATATAATCCAACTACTCTACAGTATGCAATAGCATAACAATAAGTGACATCGGGTACACGTTAAGAAATGCTTAAAATGCAATTCTACAAGAACATTTTTATTTATGACCCCCAAAAATGTAAAATGCAAACGTTTTATTGCCGAGCTTTATAAAAATAGGATGAACAAACAACGTACCTTGTATCTCAAGATGGGGGACGTCGGACCGTATTTGTCCTCTCGCAATGCATCAAAGGGGGACCCTTAAACTTATTTTTAAGAAAAGAAACTCAGGTAAGGGCAGACAATGCCATTTTCTCCGCAAATCTTAAACCAATATTGGAGTTACTGGTATATTTACTTATAACTATATACAACTAGTACAGCAAAGGCAGTAGATGTAGGATTTACGTAGACTTCTTGTGTGTGCTAGATTACTATGCGGTGCTTTGATTGTATTGCTTGTGTATTATTAAACACACAATAAGATCTGCGCATGTTAATTAAAACCTATATATATACGTTACAATATATTATTTACTAATGTATTTGTATTCAATATTAAATATAAAAATAGCTTTTAATTATAAGCAATTGTATTTTTTTTTCAGCTTCACGCAGTTGTAGGCAGAGGGAACCTAGTGTTAACATACTGCGTTATCCACTTTCCAACGAATTTGCGAAGCATTGCGTATTGAGAGGTAGAACTCAATGCCGTGCTTTGCCTTGTTATCATAGCTAGGAAATAAATATTAATATATAGTAAATCATTCTCCCAAGTGGGAATCGAACCCACAACCAACGCGTTTACAGTCATTCGCTTTTGCCACTGCGCCACGACGGCTTCTGGCTATTATATAATATAAGAAATAGTATTAACAAAAAGCCCTTTATTTATATTGTAATTGTTAAAACTAACTAATAAAGAATATAGAGACGTTTTAAAGACCCTTTCAAATCAAACGGAGATCCTAATCACTGATAAATTTGATTATTCCTCTTAACAAAGAGATTTCATTTTGATAAATCAACGCTTATTGTTATTGAGATTTGTATGTTCACTTCTCACCCTTTGTTTTGGATACAAATAATAATAAAACTAGCTTTTTTTTTAACCAACTTTGGAACCTAGTGTAAGACTAACTTATTCTAATTTAGTTCCCTACTTAGGTAATGTTAAGTAAAATAATAACGAAATTAATTTTATTTCATCTGCGTACTTGATACTCGAAGCAAAATGTATATTTTGTACAATAAAATATAGAGACCAAGACTTTGCTACTTTGCTTTGTTTTGGTAACACCAGACGAAAACATTTAATATTTCATATCCCTGATAAGGAATCGAACCCACAATCTATTACGCTCACAGTTTAAAGCTACACAACTGGCCTCATTCTGTCATTCGTATTAATAAACCAAAATGAACAAAAATAGTTCAAAATATTTCGTTAATAATATTTATACGAGTTACGTACACATATCAATGGACGACCATTCAATGTGTGATCGTGATAATATACAAATAATATAATATAAGGATCAATCTAGTATTATTAATCATTTTAAACACCAAGAAAACATTTTTTCCAAACACAAAGTCACTCAAACGAAACGAGGCATCTTCCACAAAAGGTATCTTCCAGACACAATATGATGGGTAATTTGCTACCTTTATATAAAATGATGGCAACATTATTCTCGCGGCGCGAAGCTAAGTGGTGAAAAATGTGAAATATTTAAAATACAAGGTAATATAATAAGGATAGCCGAGATTACACCTTGATCTCATCTATTTTTAATGCAGTGGCTGCAAGTGGGACATTTTTATTGCCTCCGGTCCTAGATTAGTTTTGTTCTGTGTTTGATGCATATACAATGAGCTCGATTATTCAACGCCCCGCTCAACTTGCTTAGTGTTGTAATATGAATTTGAAATGTCGTGTCATTCTTCAATTTGGATTTGAGAAATGTTATTTTTATTTATTTCTTCTTCTTGTGGTGGTTTGTGGTTAGATACGATAATGATATTTCTGCAGTGTTAGGTATGTTTATAGTATTATATATTTCTTTTTTTTAGTTTCCCGATATACCGCGCAGAGGGAACACTGAGAATCTAGTGCTAAGACACTCCGTGTCCCACTTTCCGTCAAATTCTTCAATTCAGAAAATGAAAAACTTAATTAAATAAAAACGAAACAAACAATATTTGCTAAAGAAAATTAAATATAAATTGTATAATATAATTTTACATTTATATGAATACATAAAAATATATCAACATAACCTATAATAAAATAAAAACGACATATTTCATAAATCGCTTCATAATTTTCCATTTCGATTTAGCTGCACACTTTAAGCTCGCGCGCGGACTCGAAACAGAGAAGAACAAATCGGAATAGCGACAGGAGTGACATTCTGTATCGAATGTGAGCACAAAACTGCGAATATGAACATGTGCAAAAAATATCTCGCGTATGCATTTGGGAATTTGGCGTGACAGAGAATTTAATACGAGGGGAGTCTAATATTAAACCTCGGGGACCCATCACTTTTAATATCTGGCCGTCGTCCTGGAGGGCTTCTAAATTATTTACCAAATGGAAAGGTAATGGTCGCGGAAGAGTGCGAATGAAGGTATGCAAATTTTATAAGCGTGTATTGTCGTCATAAAACCTGTTAGCCACGCTTTAGAGTAATGAAGGATGGCGCGCTGGACTCAAAACGCTGAAACAACTTGTAGGTGCCATGAGGGAATTACAACGTACTTTGCAATTATGAATCGCCGATTTTAAGAGAACAAAGCTCGTTTAATTCACTTATATTTTTAATAACTTCAAAACTTGAGGCCAGTCGTGGCGCGGCGGCTCGAGGTATGACTGTAAAACCGACTGGTCGTGGGTTCGATCCCCACTCGAGGAGATGAAATATTTACTTAAATTTATATTTTCATTTCTTCGCTCTGGTGTCGAGGTTAAGCGCGTCGTTGAGTTCTGCCACTCAACACGCAATGCATCCAGAATTCGGCTGAAAGTGGGGAACGGAGTGTCTTAACACTAGGTTTCCTCTGCCTACCCTGCTGTGTGCGGGATACAGCGTGAAGTTGATTTATTTATTTATTTATTTATTTTTATAACTTCAAATTGGTGGAGTCGTTTTATGGCCGTTGGAGTTTTCTTGTTTCAAAGTTCAAAGTTGTTCATTATGATTTTTTGACTTAATAAAATGATTTTAATCAGTAGAATACATAAAATACTATTCATTTTGTTTGCATAAACAATATTTTTATTATACTAGCGTCTCTTCTTACGAAAATCTGTAACAGAGTAACGCACCCCAACCCTATTAATTTAGTATTACAACAACAAAAATTATAATTGGTGCAGAAATTAAATCAATGAACATTCAGCAGAACGAGCGTAGGGGGTAGAAAAATCAGTACTAATCCTACACGTGTCTGCGTTTAGATTGAAGGGGTGAACGAGTCACGGACCATAAACAGTCACGCTAGTTGGCGACCGGCTAACGAGGACCCCGCGACCGCGGCCGCGACGCGACGTGACGCTCCCATCTATATAAATATTTCAGCTCATATAAAATTAAATGAAATCAGCTGCACTCTGTATCCTCCCGCACACAGCAGGGTAGGCAGAGGGAACCTAGTGTTAAGACACTCCGTTCCCCACTTTCTGCCGAATTCTGGAGGCATTGCGTGTTGAGTAGCAGAACTCAACGCCGCGCTTAACCTCGTCACCAGAACGAAGAAATGGAAATATACATATAAGTAAATATTTCATCTCCCCGAGTGGGGATCGAACCCACAACCAGTCGATTTTACAGTCACAGTTCGTGCCACTGCGCCACGACTGGTCTAGATATAAAATTGAGTCATAATAATATATCCTATGAAATTACCTACCTTTATTATTTGTTTCCCATATTTTACGTTATTAAGGATCCGCACGCGACTTCACCCGCGAAATCACGAAAGCATTCGTAAAAAAAAAATTAAATTAAATTAGCTTCACGCTGTATCCCGCACACAGCAGGGTAGGCAGAGGGAACCTAGTGTTAAGACACTCCGTTCCCCACTTTCTGCCGAATTCTGGAGGCATTGCGTGTTGAGTGGCAGAACTCAACGCCGCGCTTAACCTCGACACCAGAGCGAAGAAATGGAAATATAAATTTAAGTAAATATTTCATCTCCTCGAGTGGGGATCGAACCCACAACCAGTCGGTTTTGCGGTCACACCTCGTGCCGCTGCGCCACGGCCGGCCTCGACGAAAGCATTCGTGTTTTTTTTACATATGTACAGAAACTCAAATGTGGCTTCACTCTCTTAAACTTATTATATTATAAGGATATATATTTTTAATATAAAGTATGTTATGTCCTTTTTACTACCTCTAGGAATATGTGTTCAAAGTTTCATGATAATCGGTTTAGTAGTTTTTGAGTGAAAGGAGGTATATTCGGGAAAACTGTGTTTGTCGTGCACATGTACATTCAGCCTATTTAGACTGACTAGACTATACATAGAGAATAACTAAAAAAATTCTAAAAAGTAACACAATTTTTACGTACAAAATCCCAAAAGATTGATACTAAAAACTAAAATAATCAACCAATTTTCCATAAATATATTTAAATAATATTATATAAAATGAATATTCGTATAGATCAAGCGGGCGAAGCCGCGTGAGGGTATCTAGTAGTAAATAAGACTGTACGATAAATAGTACAAAAAATTTGCACATTCATAAATCATATCGCGTAGCCTTGAAACTATCTACAAGGATAAAGTGAAAATTATAATCTTATAATCTGCTTAAAAAAACATAATGTATAATATAATACATAATACGGTTATATTATTAGCAATTTGTTTTAAATTTACGTATATAGTTATGTAAGAACAAGATTAATTTAAACTAAACTGACTCAGTTGCGCAAACTCAGGGGCACAAAGTGTGACTGTAAAATCGACTGGTTGTTGGGTTCGATCCCCACTCGAGGAAATGGAATATTTATTTACAATTATATTTTAATTTCTTCTCTCCGGTGTCGAGGCAAAGCGCGGCGTTGAGTTCCACTCAAAACGCAATGCCTCCAGAACTCGGCGGAAAGTGGAGAACGGAGGGTCTTAACACTAGGCTCCCTTTGCCTACCCTGCTGTGCCCTGCGAGTGCAGGATACAGCGTGACGCTGATTTTTATATTTACTCAAAAAATCCATCGTCAGGCTATCAACTAGTTAGTAGTGAATTCCATTCCTACTTTGAGTAACAATCATACCAATATTTAAGATTTTGAAAATTTGGACGGTAAGTGAGAAACGGGATGTCTTAACATTAGATTCTTACATAGTTATGTGGTAAAATCGTGAAGCTTGTTCATATGGATTTATAATATTCTTATAATTAATAAAGAAAAATAAACAAAAAAACGAAAAAAAAGAAAACGTAAATCATTGTTTTAATTTACTAACTTCAGACACTGTTTTCAAAAGGTTAATAAGACATGACACTGTTTGAACTCAGCGGTACTCAAGTCGCTATTTTATTAACATACCCAGACGCTTTATGCCAATGTCAATCATAAGTTTTATACGTGACTTTAAGAAAGTACGACTTTATCTGTATTAATCTGAATATATTTTAACTTTTTTAAATTATTATTCCACACTAGGAAAGAAAAATGCTTTTTAAAAAACATTAAAATTTGAACGTAACAGGATTTGAACCCGCCTTTCTAGAAACCGTCCAAACGCGTAAGCCAAGAAGTCATTCGTTCTCATCAAGCTACGCATGCTACAAAGCAAATCCCACTTCGTTCAAATTTTTATTTACTTTATAAAAAGAATCTGAATAATTTATTTTCCATAAAAAAATGTATCTAAAATGTAATTCTTTTATTTTCACAGCCAAATATATAAGATATTTTGCTTATCTTCAAACATTCATTAAATTTTAAAATAATAAAAATATTTTTGAAATATATATATATTTCATAAAATTAATTTGTTTTAGTTTTCGATCTTAATGCGATTTCTAAGTATAATTTAAAAATGTATATTTATACTGTATAAAAATGAGGTCGTTAGTATTATAATGGTATATGTATAATAACTAACATTACTTAAAAATATACGATTGAGGCCAGTCGTGGCGTAGCGGCACAAAGTGTGACTAAAACCGACTGGTTGTGGGTTCGATCTCCATTCGAGGAGATGAAATATTTACTTAAATTTATATTTTCATTTCTTCGTTCTGGTGTCAAGGCAAAACGCGGCGTTGAGTTCTGCCACTCAACACGCAATGCCTCTGGAATTCGGCAGAAAGTGGGGAACGGAATGTCTTAAGACTATATTCCCTCTGCCTACCCTGCTGTGTGCGGGATACAGCGTGAAGCTGATTTGATTTTTCGATTATAGTTGATGGTTAAGTAATTAAAAAATGATTAAAAAATTATTAATTATTAATCATAACTGCCTGCATGTAGTTACAAATAGATCATGCAGTTGTCCATATATCGAAATAGTTAACAAACATACTTTCTTGGACTTATTATTGACAATAAATTCAATTGGACTTATGGCCGAACTTATAAAACTTTCCTTGGCAAAATATATAATCTACAAGTATAAATATATAATCTACATAACAATGAATATGAACTGTTTACATATTTTTTTTTGTACATAGCCAATTAAAATTCAATTTATTATTATTTTTTTTTAATAAGTAGAATTTTATAATAATTGGCTATGTACAGGTAGAATTTTTAAAAAATGTAAACAGTAACTGTGTAACTTTTTGTGTAACTTTTTTTGTAATAAAATTAAAATTGCCGTTGAACATCCTGTACATACGCGAACTGTCTCTAGAAAGCAGTTACGGTCAATACGAGCCAACAACGCTTACGGCGAACGCA
Organism: Heliconius hermathena; assembly: GCA_013403705.1. Taxonomy (NCBI): domain Eukaryota; kingdom Metazoa; phylum Arthropoda; class Insecta; order Lepidoptera; family Nymphalidae; genus Heliconius; species Heliconius hermathena. The sequence goes on from JAAIXJ010000143.1 coordinate 59,193, forward strand.
CGTCGGCCTACCTCGTACCGAGAATAGTAAATGATTTCCAATTAAATGTATGTCATTTATTTTATAAGCATTGTACTATATGACAATACAAGGACAAGCCGGACATATTGTAATGACATGCTCTACTCCACATTCCATATCTACTTAATTATATCGTTATCTTAATATCGTATTGTTAATTTTTAATATAAAATTTTCGAGAATTATTTTTGTCAGCTTAACGTATTTTCCCGCATAATATATTATATTATACAGAGTGGAATCGTCTGAGCTCCTTTTACGGGAACAGCATATAGATTATTAGGACTTTTCTTTTAATTTTTGATTTTTTATCCATACTGTATTACGTGTGATGCAGTTACTAAATAGATACCAGTAACGTAAACACATATTGCTACAAAAAATACTACTAAACGTTGCCGATCTGCTACTTTCATTCACAAAAAACATACCAGAACCAGAACGAGAAGGAGATCTCTTGTTTTATTTTACACAATTACCTATTTTTTGTAATAAATCTAAACAACGTTCAACTTCAAGCGTGTGCGATATTGAACTATAATTTTATTATTTTTTTGTTTGGAAAAATCACTTTTTTATTTTTGGCAAAATCTCTTTCCTTATAATTGTAATAGGCTTTTATAAAGTAGTTAAAACTGTGATATCATTTAAAGTGGTGATGGCAAAAACACTCTGTATATTATATCAGCTGTATGCTGATATAATATCTTTGTCTATAATATAATGTACAATATATCCATGTAAGTAAATGTAATGTTCTTTAAATTCAATGTTTTCCTTAATTATTTTTTTTTATTTATTTGTCACAAGTAGGTATTTTACAAGAAAATCTTTGCTTTAATTAATAAGTTGTTTGAAAAGTAATTTTGTTTTTTCCCTACAGAGAACTGCTATAGCAAGGATTGTGTGTGAAAGATTTCAATTGAATTTACACAGTAGTTTTGAGGTGGTGCCTTTAAATATGGAGATCAATAAACAGCATATTGTAATATTTTTCTTTTTAGTACAGAAAAGGTAAGGATACTGTTCAAGCCAGAAGGAACTAACAGATTTGGTTTACAAAATTTTGGTCTGGCAATATNCATATTAATTTTAATATTGTCGGAAGAAGCCATTAATGGTGCTAATATTAAGCTTCACGCCATATCGCAAACAAAACAAAACAATAGTAGGCAGAGGGAACCTGGGGACCTAATAGTAAGACATTTGTGTTCCCCACTTTCCGGGAATTCTGAAGACATTGTGTATTGAATGGCGGAACTTAACACCGCGCTTTGTCTTGTTATCGGGGTGAGGAAAATGAAATGATTAAATATTTAATTTACTGGAGTGAGAATCTAACTGAGAACCTGTCCCATTTACAGTCGCACGCCTTCGCCATATTTACTTGTAGTTCTTTCATTATTTTTATAATATTTTAAAACGTAAAAAATAGAAGTTACACCTATTGTGACTTATAGTGAAATTTATATCATACCAAAACCCTTGTAGTTACACTTACACCTAGCAATTGTCATGTTAAAATCAAATCAGCTTCACGCTGTATCCCGCACACAGCAGGATAGGCAGAGGGAACCTAGTTTAAGACACTCCGTTCCCCACTTTCTGCGGAATTCTGGAGGCATTGCGTGTTAAGTGGAAGAACTCAACGCCGCGCTTTGCCTCGACACCAGAGCGAAGAAATGGAAAAATAAATTTAAATAAATATTTCATCTCCTCGAGTGGGGATCGAACCCACAACCAATCGGTTTTACAGTCACACTTTATGCCGCTGCGCCACCACTGGCCTCTAATGCAACTGTCATGTTTCTTTTGTAAAATAAAGTATTTTAAACGTCAGGTAACCTTCAGACGAGACTTCCCTTTACACTTAAGTAGCTTGTCGAGAATGTGATTCTCCACCAAACACTCAGAATCTTTCCTACGTTTCATAGATTATTCAAATGGCAACCTTAACTTCCTTCTTATGTCAAATCATAAGACGTATCCTTATGAATATAGTATACGCTATCTTGTACGCCGTCAAATTTCGCTTCTTAATATAAAAATGTTACGATTATATTTCTAAGCTAACATTTAACACTTTTCGTTGTATTTGAGGCAGAAATACATTAAAAATATAAGCCGTAAAATCCTCATACAGTTGTTCAAAGTTTATGCACAAAGTAAATATAACGCAAGAATGGCGTAGCGGAGACTGTGACCATGCCTTGTATAATCAGACCGGAAAAACAACATTTTTTTATTCTACGAACTTTCATTACTATTACAATATGTTAGTTTAATATATTAATATAAAACCTTTAAAAAAATACAGAGCTTATTCGAAGTAGTCTCCATTTTCATATCACAAAAAAAACATATATTTTAGAGTATATTGGCGCGAAAATTATAAAACACAATGAACAATCGTATAAGATGACGGATTCCAAATTTAAAAGTTTTCTTTTGTATATTTTTAATTGTAACAGTATTTATAGCCAGAGTAAGTAAATATATTATAAATAATATATGATCAATCAATCAGCTTCACGCTGTATCCCGCACAATGCAGGGTAGGCAGAGGGAACCTAGTGTTAAGACACTCCGTCCTCCACTTTCTGCTGAATTCTGGAGGCATTGCGTGTTGAATGGCAGAACTTGTCCTCGACACCAGAACGAAGAAATGGAAATATAAATTTAAGTAAATATTTCATCTCCTTGAGTAGTGATCGAACCCACAACCAGTCGATTTTACAGTCACACTTTGTGCCCCTGCGCCACGACTGGCCTCAGCCTAATTAATATATAGTTTTTGCTAATTTCATAATTAAATCGTTTAGCAAAATCATTACATTCAATCCGAAACATTCTAAGGCATGTCAACCTCAAAATTATATTATATATACTTTTAATCCCTTAGAAAATAACAAAAACAACATGAATGAATAGAAAAATATAAAAAAAAATAAACAGCGGATTGGTGCACGTAATTCGATTATCGTACATTGTACCTCTTGTATAGTTCGTTAATCAGTGGAGGGCGGAGGGTAATGTTTCGACGCAGATTTAGTGAGGACCAAAGAGGACGATTTCATTTCGAGTAAATAATCAAATATCAGTACAATGTATTAAATAACTTGCTCTAAATCAAACTAGGGATAAAAGTTTTATTTAGATTTTGTTTACTAAATTAAAATAGATTGAGCAGTGCTTATGTGGTCATCAAAGAAATTACGATTCATGTTTTTTTAGCTTCATGCCTTAATCCCGCATAGCAGGGACGGAGAGTCCAGTGTCAAGATACTCCGCCTAAATTTTATTTTATGAAGGTTTAAAGTTATAGATTTAATGTAAAATTGTTTTTGTGTATTACATAAATTCCGATAATCTTTTTTTTATCATTACTGATTAATATAACTAACGGTAGCCTGTCAATAATATTTTTATTTATTCCATTGCGATGGTTTGTTTATCAGAATGATGGAAAACTTCCCAGATTCCTTCAACCTACTCTGCGGTATATGTGGGATACAACGTGTACCTAAGCTATAAATATTGTTACAAAGAAAAAAAAATTGTATAATACATAACATATTATGTCTAAATATTTTTATTTCTTCGCTCTGGTACCAAGGCAAAACGCCGGCGTTAAGTTTTGAAACTCAACACACAATGCCTGGAAATATTCGGCGGAAATTGGAGAACAGAGTGTTTTAACACTAGATTCCCCCTGCCTACCTTGCTGTATGCTACGGGATACAGTGTAAAGCTGATTTTACAATATATTGGCGCAACAGTTATAAAACACAATGAACAATCGAATATAAATGACAGATTCCAAATTCAAAAGTAATATTCTGTTTATTTTTAATTGTAACATAATTAATTTAATTGTATTTATGGCCAGACTAAGTATATATTTTTAATAAAATAAAAAAGCACAGTTTTGAGTTCCGTTCCTTAACACAGAGTGTCTCGAATTTGAGCCGAAAGCGGAGAATAAAACTATTAATACTATATAAAAAAATACATAACTAAAAATAGAGAAGAGAGCAGAAAAGTATCATTAAAAACAATCATCAATTCCATTACAGAATAGCAAAGCCACGTATAATTACATATTGCCAGCATTCCAGCGACGGTGGAGGCAGGCATGCTCAGGATGCGTTTCAGACAGGTGTTTGGTTACAATTGTGGTCACTGAGCGATGTTCCGCGCTAACCACACGCCATTTAGTACTGTATATAGAAATATGGTATAGGTTCAAATAAAATTATACAATATATAGATGATGAGACCGGTCGTGGCGCAGCGGCACGAGGTGTGACTGCAAAATCGACTGGTTGTGGGTTCGATCCCCACTCGAGGAGATGAAATATTTACTTAAATTTATATTTCCATTTCTTCGCTCTGGTGTCGAGGTTAAGCGCGGCGTTGAGTTCTGCCACTCAACACGCAATGCCTCCAGAATTTGGCAGAAAGTGGAGAACGGAGTGTCTTAACACTAGGTTCCCTCTGCTTACCCTGCAGTGTTCGGGATACAGCGTGAAGCTGATTTATTTATTTATTTTACATATAGATGATAATGTATAAAAAATCTTTATCATTATTTAACTTTTTGTGGTTTCGATTTGAATAAAGAAATTGGTTGTGGTATTTAGAATCATTAAAGCCAATGTGTTGAATGAAGTACGATGTTGAGATCCGCCATTCAATCCAGAATTTGCGTGTTGAGGGCAGAATTCAACGTCGCACTTTGCCTCGATAAAGAAGTAAGAAACGAAATTATTATATTTAGTTTCGGTGGTGGGAACGGTCGAACCCACAACCTGTTGCGCTTAAAGTTGAACGCTTGTGCTCCTGCTCCACGACTGGCCTTTAAAATGTAGATTATACTTAAATATTATAATAAAAAAAAAATATTTTTAATCCACATGAAGGATTATCACTAGGAAATTACAGTATTCAATGACTATTTAAAATTGTATAGATTAGCTACTAATATCTTTGTGTACAAAACAGATTAATGTTATCTATTTTTAATCGTTTGTTTGTTTAAGATTATATATATATATATATATATATATATATATATATATATATATATATATATATATATAATATAATTAAAAAAAGCATGCATGTGATCGTAGATCAAGGATCAATGTGTCTGACAATTCAAAGTAAACTAAACTACAATATAACAAATAAGAAGCTATCTTTTATATATAAAATAAAAATGTTAATTCTATTATAAATGTTATAATTTAAAAAAAGAATCAAATTATATCAGCTTCACGCTGTATCCCGCACACAGCAGGATAGGCAGAGGGAACCTAGTGTTAAGACACTTCGTTCCCCACTTTCAGCCGAGTTCTGGAGGCATTGCGTGTTGAGTGGCATAACTCAACGACGCGCTTAGCCTCGACACCAGAGCGAAGAAATGAAAATTAAAATGCAAGTAAATATTTTATCTCCTCGAGTGGGGATCGAACCCACAACCAGTCGATTTTACAGTCACACACTGCGCCACTCGTGGCACAGGGGCGCAGTATAAGTGTCAGGTCCCGACTAAAAAAAAAGAAAATGTATCATAATAGCTGTTTGCTTATATTAAAACTATTTTCCATATAAATAGCTTAATCTAGATAAAGACAGCAAATAGCTTAAGGCAAAATAGTATTCTAATACATGTTGTAAACCACCATTTGCTTGAGAGCACGTCTAAATCGAATACCATTAGGCGATTCGCACGACTACTTCCTCTTGATTCACAACTATTATTTCACCCAAAGTGATTTAACAAACGAAACAGAAAAAATATAAATCTATATGCAAATAAGTGAAATTTGCAGACATTGTTCATCATTCGAGGATATGTGACAGAAACTAGTTGTAAACTCGATGATTGTGGGTTCGATCCCCATTTAAGATAATTATAAATTTTGTTATCCCAGCCTGATATCACAACTTGTTAAACTAATAAACATACAAAAAATTCTAAACAGACTGTCACTAGCCTAGACACTAGATCCTATCAGAACATTTTGTATCAAAAAGCTTAACGCTAAATAATGAAAATATTTATATATGTATATACATACCCACAGATATTTTATAAATACTTAAATATATTAATAGGCGTGGCGCAGCGGCATAAAGTGTGATTGCAAAACTGACTGGTTGTGGGTTCGGTCCCCACTCGAGGAGATGATATATTTACTTAAATTTATATTTCCATTTCTTCGCTCTGGAGTCGAGGCAAAGCGCGGCGTTGTGTTCTGCCACTCAACACGCAATGCCTCCAGAATTCGACAGAGAATGGGGAACGGAGTGTCTTAATACTAGGTTCCCTCTGCCTATTCTGTTTTGTGCGGGATACAGTATGAAGCTGATATATTAAAAGTAAGCATTATTTAGGTTTTATGTGACGAGTAACAAAAAAAATAGAATTTTATGGAATTAAGGTAGATATGAATACTAAAGCAGTGGCGTAACGAGAAACAAAACAAAATTATTGTACCCCCACATTAAAAGCTCCTTACATTCTCTACATTTCGAGTGCGGTATTAAAAAGCATTTGGAAATGTTTGCTAATTCTCGGCAGAAAAGAACAATCGCGGCGCGTGAGTGCTATATGTGTACGTTAATGTTGTTGTTTGGTCCAAGTCATGAAAGACTTTTCGTTATATTATCAAATTATTAAATATTAGAGGCCAGTCGTGGCGCAGCGGCACGAAGTGTGACTGTAAAAGTGACAGGTTGTGCGTTTGATTTTCACTAGAGAAAATGATTTATTATATTTAATATTTGCATTTTTCGCTCTGATAACAAGGTAAAGTGCGGCGTTGAGTTACGCCACTCACCACACAATCCTTCCAGAACCCGCCGTAAAGTGTGGAACGAAAGTGTCTTAGTGAGAATGGAGTGTCTTATGCTAGGTTTTCCCAGATTCACTCTGCCTACGCCGCAATGTGCGGGATACAGCGTGAAACTAAACAAAATGAATATTATATTCTCATAAAAGGCCGTCGTCGTGCAGTTGGACAACATTTGACTGTAACTTGATGTGACGATTGTAGATTCGAGTCCTACTGGGGGATTGTTAATACATTATTTTTTTTCCACTCTGATAAAATCTTTGAGTTCCGCCACTCAAAAAGCAGTGCCCCGAATTCGGACAGGAAGCGGAGAACGAGAAAGCTTAACATTTTCTTTTTTTCACTTTGTTACATTCTTTTTCTGCGAGATTTGCCTGAAGGGAGATAAATATAAAGATATTGTGAAACACATATGAACATGTTTATAATTGTGTAAATATATTTTTAGTACTGCTTATTGATACAATATGTAACATTTATCTTATCAATATTTTAGAAGTATTTTTCAAACTTTTTTATAAAAAATATAAGTGTTTATTTTATTTATTTATTAATGACAAGTAACAAAAGACACACTTAATCAGATACCACAAAAATATCTTAAAAACTATTGACATAATGTTGCTTTATAGGTCGAGATCCCATTGCATAAATCTGTAGTGATCAGTAATTCTAATGAAACTTATATTTAAGAATGATACATGATAGTAGAATAGATTACACTAGGGTTGCCTAAAAGAATCCTGCCGCAATCACCTTTAATTCATGTTTTTCGTAACTCGTTTTTGGAGAAAATTGCACTCATATGTTTTTAATGTGAATCGCATATCATTTGAGAGAAAATCGCATAAGGAACCTGGTTTAAACAGGTCTCTTAATGTTAATATTTGCACTCATGTGTTTTTTAAATGAATTATATATGAAATTAAAACTTATTTTTTTCTTTCCATTACAAGCTTCCACTGCATGATTAAGGACAGTTTCATATACCAAAATTTAATACTTATTTATATATATATATATATATNATCCTTTTGAGAATGCATGGCTCAATAGTCAGAGCGTAGTCAGGCGGGTCGAGTCCCGCTACGTTCAAAAAATTTTATACGTTTTCTAAATAAGTTATTAAATGAATTTAAAGCATTTACCACAATTATAATATATAGAAAAATTAGCATCATAAACTTTTTAATTAATTAATATTACCTAAAAGATATTATTTTAAATTGATTTTTTTTACAAAACTACAATAATAATCGTATAACTTAACCCAAAGTATGACACAGAAAAGATTAGGGAGGAGAGACTAGTAGGTACACATACGAACATGAGCCAGGCTTTCCACTACAGCTCTGTCCATTATTAACTTCCTCTATACACCTGCATTTAAAGACGACTATGTTTTATTTTATTCCTTTTTCCGTGTATTGCAGCGTTTGAACACAAACGGGATGTTGCGCCGCGAATTTTCCTCTTAGAGTACAGTGAATTCGATGGTGTGTATGTATGTATATATAATAAAAGTTTATTTCTGTTCTCACGAATTAAAATAATTTTGAAAAAAAAATGTTTAATTATTCTCGATATTGTGTGCTGCAGAGTGAAGAAATGGAATATAAATTTGGAACCCACTGTCAGTCGCATTTAAAGTCACACACTTGTGCCCCTGCGCCACGACTGGCCTAAAAATGTATATTTGTCTGTAATAAATAGAATATTTTAAACAATTATAAATAATCATTAGCACGAACTAAATATTTTTCTATAAAGGAATATAAAAAACTAGACTAAACCGTTTGTATAGATCTCACCACAATTATAACATTAAAAACAACATTGAGATAAGAACCTACAAATCTAACGTTTGTCCAGTGTCCGTCCGTTTGGCGTTACGTTTAATGCTTCAATCACCCTGTCACTTCCGGTGCGTAGATTGGTCATGGCTATCTCTGTAGTAAGCATCGTGATGACGTTGTCCACGCTTGATCAGATACGCTGTAGAGAAAGGAAATGACGTGATGTTCAGTTGACGTCATGAGGGTGTCATATACGTGGGGTATGTAATAAAGCTATTTAATTTTGTTGATATTCAAATTTAAAATAAAGTATATATATACCCGATGGGTATGTGATTTAATTTTTTTTCTGTCTACTTTACTGTACAAACTTCAAAAAACTTTTTTCAAAGTTATAGTCTACTGTATTTTTAAAGACAATATTTTTAGCGACCAGATTGTAAACACTACTCTCGGCGAAATGAAATGTTTTGTATTTTTAATACCTCAAAAAAGTTAGAAGGAAAGTGGGGAACGAAAGTATCTTAACATTAGGTTCCCAGGTTCCCTCTGCCTACCGTTCTACAGTGTGAAGCTAAAAAACAACATTTTGACTTTAACATATTTATTTATATCAATCGTGGCACAGGTACAGAATTCGGCGGAAAGTGGAGAACGGAGTGTCTTAACACTAGGTTCCCTGTGCCTACCCTACTGTGTGCGGAATACAGCGTAAAACTGATTTAGTTTTTTTTTATTTATACGTACTGATTATCAAATTTCCTTAACAAGTGTTGTTAGTAGAGTACCCACTCACGCGAGTACACTGCGCCAAATTGCGGAAAATATACAGGGGACGTTTACATCGGAAGTTTTGAGAGAATTGTAAAGTTGTGATGATACTATCCAAATAAGTTTTATTTATATTCTTATTTTAGCTTTACGCTGTGTCTCGCACTTAGCAGAATAGGCAGAGAAGACCTGGAAACCTAGTGATAAGACACTCCGTTCCCATTAAGCCACTTCCGTTTCCCACTTTCCGCTAAATTCTGAAAGCACGTCATGTTGAGTGCCGGAACTCAACGCTTCACTTAGCTTTGTTACCAGAGCGAGGAAATTAAAATATGAAATATTCCATTTGCCTCTTCAGATTATATGAATAATATATTATTTACTAGCGACCCACTCGCGGCTTCGCCCGCTTAAACTACTGAATTATTTACCTAATATACTGAATTACGTTCCTTAAACAAACGACACAAACAACGGAATACTTAAATGGTAAAAATCATAAACAGTGTAGTAGATAGTCTACCTATTATTATTTTATGTAAAAATATTTAAACGAAAGATGCAACCAACTATGTTGCGCTGAAATAATACATTATAATTATTTAAAGAGCTCCAAAATACGTGCAATTGCTTCTAAACCTATAGAGCTAGCATTGAAGCATTCTTTCGTCCAGCTCCTTTCTTCTGGCGCTGGGGAACGGCATCAAAGCTGTCTGGCCGTGGTTTTGAGCGGCAACCATCAATATGGATGCATCGTTAGGGGGTTCCTTTAGCCCAAGGACTGTGTACCTGCCCTAGACCAGATACAGAGAGAGTTTTTTGGTGGGATTGGAAGGATAATCAAATGTCACTTGAGTGGCAAGCTCAGCCAGTTGAGATACTCAGTCAGGGAGGCCCAACTTAAGGCCGTGCGTTGGGATGTCATCGGTATATAATTCGTAGAGGGCAAGTGACAAAATGCTGCCCTGGGGAATTCCGGCAGCGATCGAGTGGGTGCTACACTCTCCACTCTCACGAAAAATGTCCTATCAGGTAGGTAGTCGGTAAGAACATGCNGTCTCCTGTGGTCGGATTTACAAAGGGTTAACTTCAAGGGAAACATAGAACATTGTGAAATTTCAAAGCAAAGCTGTTGTGTACATAATTCTAGTAATACTAGAGTGCATTGAGATGCACCTATAGATCTTAATGTATATTAAATTGTATAAATGAGCTGTCGTCAATATATTACAGACGACATCGTGACAGTAGTGAGTTCGATATCTACAGGGAATGATAATGTTTCATTTATTTTCATCTTATTTTTCTTTTCCGCGAAAGTTGGAAACGACATGTCTTAACATTACCTAATGTTAAAACAGAATCTTTTGTTATGCTACAAAATATCTGCTTTCTTTTTTTTTTGTCGTCGATATAGCACCGATTGATATTACATCCACTATACTATAATAGAATTCATAATATTGTGTAGTGTGTTCAAATATTTTTTTTATTTATATTAGCAACCAGTTCAGATTTTTAAAATTACCTCCTTATTGTATCTTTCTTAAAAATATATAAATATTTACAAATGTGTAGATCCTTCAATAAAACCTTCGTGGTTTCAGAATGTATTTAATATTATTATTTCATGAAAAGCTCTAAAAGGAATTGTATATAGCAACTTCGTGAACTTTTTCACGCAAATAGCAAATAAAATAATTTTAAAAATTTTAAAGTGTTATTCCACACTTAGGAAAGAAAAATACTTATTTAGAAAACGTATAAAAATTTAAACGTAGCGGGACTCAAACCCGCGCCTCCGAAATCCCGCTATCGAGTCCAGCTACGTTCAAATTTTTATACCTTTTCTAAATAAGTATTTTTCTTTCCTAAGTGTGGAATAACACTTTCAAATTTTTAAAAATATTTAATAATTAGCATTCTCTCTTGCCAGACGATAATTCTTAGTAATTATCTTTGGGTAACGGAAATTTGTAAAAATCTCCCTACAGAGATGCTAACGACATAAATAAGTTGTAACAAACGTATAAAAATTTCGACGTAGCTTGATGAGAACGTATGGCTTAGTGGTCAGAGCGCCTGATCGGTTTCCAGGAGGCGCGGGTTCGAGACCCGCTACGTTCAATTTTTTATATGTTTCCTAAATAAGTATTTTTCTTTCCTAAGTGTGGAACAACACTTTAAAATTTATAAAAATATTTAATAAATAGCATTCTCTCTTGCCTTGACGATAATTCTTAATAATGATCTTTGGGTAGAGGAAATTTGTAAAAAATTTGCGCCTGGTCGGTTTCCAGGAGGCGCGGGTTCGAGTCACGCTACGTTAAATTTTTTATATGTTTTCTAAATAAGTAAATAAAATTATGTCAATTGCTAATAAAGAGAAGTAATTTGAGGCGGCCGTCACGGCGCAGGGGCACTAGCGTGAGACTGTAAACGCGACGATTGTGGATTCGATTCCCACTTGGGGTAATGATATATTTAATATTTTAATTTCCTCGCACTGGTACCTAGCCAGAGCACGGCGTAGTGTTCCGCCGTAGAGGTGGGGAACGGTAGTGTAAATAGGGAGTGTAGTGTCTTAACATTAGGTTCCCTGATTCTAAGTCTACCCCGATAGTTCGGGATACAGTGTAAAGCTAAAAAAAAAACAAAAAGTAAATTAGTATTATATTTTAAATTTAAAAAACAATTATTTAATGTCATATGCAAGTTTAACAGTTAGGTACAAAATGAAAACTTCCAGTGCATTTTATTCATAATTATGAGTTCATAAATAATTTATTTATCGCGTGGCAGTTGTTCCACAGAGCGCGCTAGTCGATATAGCTAGCCTTAAGTTTAACTTGACTAATGGTTTTGGCTTCGAATCATTATAGATCAGCCAAGGAGCGGTTCCCGACTCCCTGGGGCATGGGGGCTGTCGAAGAATAATTGTTGTCTGATATTTGTTAACTGAAAATGAGAGCTTCAATTTCTATTGTTCCCTTTTACTTACGAAAAGCTATCACAATTACATGTCAAATGCCACTCAAAAAAGTCTAAAGCCCAATGGGAATTTTATTGCCGAAAACTAAGTAACTTTCAAATAAAAATTACTTTTCTTTTAATATCTTTTTTTTTCTCTTTAATATTCTAAACTACTTATTTGTTTTTATAAGCTATGTAAAAATGTGTTAATTAGAAACATGCCATCGTAATAAATTCCTATAGCTATTTTATATATAACAGATATTTCCCAAGCATAATTATATGAAGAAAAAGATCTACAAATTGCACTCTTTTAAAGCAATAAAAATATAATAATTCAATATATATAAAAGAATATTATATGGCACCTATTTTGCCTATTTCTAAGTATAGAACAACATTCTATACAGAAATAATTTATTTTTAAATCAAAAATTAAAAAAAAAATTAAAGCAAGGAATTCGAATCTACGACACGGGGTATATTAACATGTTACCTGCGAGTATTCCATACCTTGTATAATGTGAAGCAAATTGTTTACGACAACCCAGTTTACTATGGCAACTATTTAATTTAGTTGTCGTCGGAACTAAGTTGTCGAGACAAGTAGAAGCACTCACGAACGACCAGCTACATAGTTCTCTTCCAGAACTGATTTACCTATATTATAACAAAATTAATTATTAACTGTACGTTTGTTTGTGGAATGTAAATGATTATGAGTATTTTATTTATCTTTATATGCACGTTTTTGTTACAAATTTAGATTGATTATATTTCTATTTGAAATTGAATTATCTTTGTTTTTTGTAGATACACTGTTGAAACGAGAAATGTGTCAAAGTATAAATGCATTTTTAAATGCTAGTAAGTCTTTTTACTAATAATAAAAAGATTTGTAATTTTTTTAAAGAAACTCTTTAACCGAATAAATCGCATATATTAAATAGCAAAGTGTTCGAAAGTTCGCGTTGGGTTTTCAAAAATATACAAATAAAAAAAATGAGCTTCACACTGTATCCCGCACACAACGGAGTAGGCAGAGGGAACACTAGGTTCCCTCCCTCCCTCTAGGATACAGCGTGTGTTGAATTCTGGAGGCATTGCGTGATGAGTGGCAGTCAACGCCGCGCTTTGCCTCGACATCAATGTGAAGAAATGGAAAAATAAATTTAAATAAATATTTCATCTCCTCGAGTGTGGATCGAACCCACAACCAGTCGGTTTTACACTTACACTTAGCCCCCCTACGCCACGACTATATAATAATTCAGTTAAAGAGTTTAATTTTACATAATTATTAAATATTATATAAATATATCAAATACAGTATCAAAATATACATAGTAACAAAAGGAATATATAGACTTTTATTAAAAGTTCATATATAAAAATAGTGGAAAAGTGGGCGTCGAGTATCGATATAACTGTCGCGAGCCAAATAAAAACTCTACGAACTAGACGCTTAGGCTGGCTGTCCACATATAATATAATTTAATATTATAATATAATAATATAAAAAAAAATTGGAAAAATTTCAAAGTGCGCTAAAATATTGATATAATTTGTTCAAATTTATCTAATAATAAATGGAAATGCTAAAAATGACTTTCCTAGATATTATTAACGAAATAAAATAGAAAATTTCAGTTTTAAATTGATGATAGCTGTAAGTATAAAATAATGTAATTAATGAGGAAATAGATTATTTTTCAATGAACATTTTTTTTATTTACTTAGGTATTTATGTTTCTGATGAAATTGTGTTTTGCGGTAGGCCTTTAATATGTAGATTATATAACATATCATAGTACTTTAAATTATAACTAAAATATACAGAATAACATTTTAATTTTTTCTGTGCAATAAAAAACTTTACAAGTTATAGCTTACGATTAGAATATTTTTTTAACCAAGCTTAGTCACGTTTAAAATGTGTCTGGCTGAATTCGACAGTTTTAAGTTATAATTATACATTCTGTTCACTGTTAAAATGTTTTATGTTTCCCGAAATAGTTGAATAGAATTTGAAGTTAGATTTTTAACAGTTATATGCGAAATATGAAAGAAGAGATGAAAGTAAAAAGCTGTTATACTAGGATTATTATTTGTAAGCAAGTAAAATACTTACATTTTGTATTTTTATATATATTGATTAATATTTAATTATGAGAAAAAAAACATTCGTCTGTAGCATGCCTTACTAGGGGAGTAATTGCAGTAACAAGGGTGCTCTAACGTTATTTAGCACGTTGACATTAATGTACGCGGCTGGCATAACTGTTGTTTTTAATTAAAAATATTTTCAGTTCTATCACTAATCCTTAAGCCCTTTATCTAATAAGTTGATTTGGTTGTAAATCCAACAAAAATTGGTTTTCCCAATGATTAAAAAAAATATTTTTACTTAAGACAATTTTTCTTATCATATTCGTAATTATGATAAGACCGAGCTATTAATCTATGAAATCGACAAAATAATATGTAAAATAATAAAATAAGCTGACTTTATCAATACGCCCTACTTAACATAACCAAAAATTGATTAGGAAATAAAAAATCAGCTTCACGCTGTATCCCGCACACAGCAGGGTAGGCAGAGGGAACCTGGTGTTAAAACACTCTGTTCCCCACTTTCTGCCGAATTTTGGAGGCATTGCGTGATGAGTAGCAGAACTCAACGCCGCGCTTAACCTCGACACCAGAGCAAAGAAATGGAAATATAAATTTAAGTAAATATTTCATCTCCTCGCGGGAGGATAGAACCCACAACCAGTCGGTTTTACAGTCACACTTCGTGCCGCTGCGCCACGACTGGTCTCTATTGATTAGGAAATATTTACGGAATAATATAACACCGCTAAATGTGGTGTCAAAGTTGTCAACGACATATTGTCGCTCTTTTATCCCATGAGCCGTCAGTCACAAGCTGTGATCGATACAGTTATGTGTAAACTACGAGTAAGCCAGGGCTCGCAGCGCGATAATCTTTGCAACGACAACGCTAGCACGCACAGGATAACTCCTATCATACCTCTATAACATTTTCATTTAGTAAATTAAGCCAAGGTTCATGTTGTCTTTTTTCAACTTTTTTTTTTGTTATGTTAGTTTATTATTTTTTTATAGCGTTCTCTGTAGATTATATCGATATGCTTATCCAGAAAAAATCTATGCATTATTTAGTTTTAGCTGGTAGATAAATTTCAGATTTATTGTGGTATTTTTGAGGATGTTTACTTAAACAACAAATTATGATAACATGTTTTCTTTTTTTTTAACTTGATGCTGTATCCCGCATATAGCTGGGTAGGCAGAGAACGGAATTAAAACACTTCCGTACCACACTTTTCGCCAAGTTCTGGAGGCATTGCGGTTTGAGTATCGGAACTCAACGCCGCGCTTTGCCTCGTAACGTAAATTAAATTATTAAATATTTCATTCAACGAATGGGTATCGAAACCACAACTGTCGCATTTAACGCGCCACGACTGCCTTATCTCTATATATAATAAAAGAGTAAAAATATTTTGTCTGTACGTTTAGTAATTTTGACTGAAATGGATAGAGGGACACTTAAAAAGAATAGTAGAAAAAATACTAGAATTTCTTGTCTGTCTGTCTATCTGTCTATACATATGACCACGTACATCTCCGAAAGTACTGAACCGATTTTCTTAAAACTTTCACTAATTGTTTTGTTTTAACTCAGAATAGCATTTAAATTTTGTTTGCTTTATCAAAATCGGTTAATTAAAAAAAGTTATCGTCATTTGAATGAACTCAAGGCATTAGTTTGCCTGCGAAAACTATATAACAATCTATATCTATACTTATAATAAATGTATAATTATTTATAATAAATTTGTATTTTAAATGGTATAGTATGTATTTAGTAAAATGTCGTTTCCGATGAATATAATTATATATTAAGTGAAATTTAACATAAAACGGGATTTTCTAACTGTTCGAACCATTACAGTTTAACTTTAAGCCCAAGATGGCGCTGTGCATAAAGCATCATTTTCTGAATCGCGCTGGTAAGATTTTTGGCTAAAGAATGACATTCGAAACGTCTTGGTTATATGACTGTTGATAAAAATATATATTTTTGAAGCACTATTGTTTATAGTACAAACAATAAAGTAAACAAAATTGAATTGTTGGTGAAGGTTACCTTCATAAATCGTAACAGTTAAGTTTAAGTCATAATTAATTCAAGACAGATAAAGGAGGCCAGTCGTGGCGCAGGGGCACAAAGTGCGACTGTAAAACCGACTGATTGTGGGTTCGATCCCCGCTCGAGGAGATGAAATATTTACTTAAATTTATATTTCCATTTCTTCGCTCTGGTGTCGAGGCAAAGCGCGGCGTTGAGTTCTGCCACTCAACACGCAATGCCTCCAGAATTTGGCAGAAAGTGGGGAACGGAATGTCTTAACCTACCCTGGTGTATGCGGGATACAGCGTGAAGCTGAAAAAAAGCAGAGATAAAGAACGACTTGATCTTCAAAGAAATATTAAGTAAATACATAGATTCTTCGGTTCATTCGTTCGTTTGAAATAAATCTATATAAAACATCCTTTCTACATGTACTCTGTAATAACGACATATTTACCAATTGTACATTCACCTAATAATATATGTAACTAATTTAAAAACTACAGCAATAATTTTATATAGAATATTATTAATTTTTACCCAAATCAATAATTTTATTTAAGGTTGTTTCTGAAGGAGTAAATTAAATTATTCCCTGACATTAGAACATTTAACAAAGTTTTAAAATTATGACAAGACATACATAACATAGGTAAAAAGAATGTAATGTTACAAAAATATATATGTATAATAAATAATTATATTATTATAAATATCAAGTATCAACATTGCACAAAACAATCATAAAACCTTATAGAAATTACGACAATGTAGTAAAAAAATCATATTGGAAGATTACAGATTGAAGTAATAAAAAAACATGTTAGAAGTCATTATAGTTGTCAGTTAATTCTGTTTATTAATAGAATAATCATGTATTTCAAGCGGGCGAAGCCGCAAGCGGACGGCTAGTTATCTTATAATATTTAAAGATTTTTCTCTAAAATTCTTATATATCATGAAAAAATATATATTAATAAATTATATACACCCAATCTGGGTTACTTTGACAGATACGGGCGATATTTTACACTATCTATCTTTAAAGGACATTCCAAGTGTATTTTTATTTTATTAGTGCTCTCATAATACTTTTTACCCATAGATATTCATATAAACGCTTTAATATACATCGGAATATATCATAGAAGAAAATCAGAATTTTGTAGTCTGTCAAATCTACCCCCATCAGATGGATAACTTTGACACACAAATAACCACCCATAAAATGGTAGTCATAATTATACTCCTTATTAATCTAGGTAACGTTAGTTCATGTTATTATTAAATAATGGCTGTAGTATGTAGCTGATGTAATAAAACAATCATTCCGCAGTTTGGTCTCATATTACAAAAAAATGAAGAATCAGTTTAGAGCGTTTGATATTTGTATACTATATATTTTTAATCAGCTACATATATATTTTTAATCAGCAGCTAAAAACAGATTTAATTAATAAAAAAACTTTTAGGCAAATTAAAAAGATAACAAGCCAAAATAATTTAAACAAACAAAAAATGTATTAATTGTCTATACAACAAAACAAATATGGTTTGTTTTGTTGTATAGACAATTAATACATCCCTCCAAAAATGGTCATTAATTATTAATTATATTTTTTATTTTCTATTTCAGACAGCAATTCATTTAGCGCATTTGATGTTAATGGTGCTAAAAACATTATCTTCATCTATTATCATATCATCATACGAAATTTATTCATTATCATAGGGAAAAATTATCGAAACTAATTCAAGGTCCCCTGTCATTGTTACTCGAACGACTTTGATTCGTTCGTACTCAGACTGACTGTATACACTTTAAGTACAAAAATTATAATATTACAAAACGATTTGTGCTTTAAGGTTCGGATCACTGAAAGCAATCAGGTGTTTCGACTTGTGTCAAGTATCCGAAATAATGAGAAGATTTTACAAAAAATATTTTACAATATATTATTTTACACAAGCTAGTTAGTGTATACAATATAAATCTTTCACTTAACTGGTTAAATTCCACAGGAAATATCTTCAATTAGTTATTTTTTTCTTGTTTCATAGTGTAATTAATGTACCTATTTACATATATTAAGTTTTAAAAATTATGTAACATTATGACAAAAGAAAATAAATAACACTTCTGGTCGTATGTCATTTAATTTATATATTCTGTTTTTTTTTCTGCTCGTTTTAAAGTAATCTAGATCATTGATGTTTATATTATTTATTTCATAGTAATTTGATACTTATTTTAATTATTATTGATGTGAACTTATAATTTTAAATGTATCTAAGCTTGTATTTAGAAAATTGTCATACCGTTGTTATATTTTGTTATAAAATTAAAAGGGAAAATGCTTTTAGATGCACCTTACAATAGCTATAATGTAAGAGGCAAAAGAATTTAATCCCCTAATGGACATCCTTTTAACACATTAACACGTTTAAATTTTCGCAAAGTGGTGATGCGGCAGCATTAATTCAGAAAATATTTCAAGCCCATTGCCAAAAGCAAATTTGATATGAAAAATCTGTTCGACCATACGTACGTTTTTATATGAGTTTTAAACAAAAGTTTAGCCTTTCATACATAGTTTTTCCAATATATTTTTTTATTATTTGATGACAATTTTGACTGGGACGCTTTTAGAAGCGGTTCTTTTCTGGCTGCGTTACGAAGATAGCGTAGCATTCAATAAATTTTGTATAAAAATATTTATTTTGTATGTATGTTAAAATAAGCTATCGTTGGAAAAGCCAAATTTACTATCAATATTATTTAATACTCAAATCAATTATTTTTTATCGGGACATTACAGTAATAATCTCAAACATAGTGATATTATCTCAATTTATGACAAAAAATTGAATTATTTAAATTTAATATTTGTATTTAACGTAGAGTGATGATGTCGTGGCGCAGGGGCACAAGCGTGCGACTGTAAATGCATTTGTGGGTTCGATCCCACTCGCAGAAATTAAACATTTAATATTTTCATTTAGGCAAAGTGCGGGGATGCGTTCCATCACTCAACATTGAATGCCTTTAGAATTAAGTAGAAAATTGAAAACGAAAGTATTTTAAGGGGAACAGAGTGTCCTACACTAGTTACCTACGTTTCCTCTGCATACTTTGCTTTATGCAGGATATAGCATGAAGTAAAAAAAAAAGTAAAACATTTGTAAATAACACTAAACTATTAGTTGATAATTTAGTTTTGGTCTAAAACTTTTCATATCAGTTAATTCTGACCACAAACAAAACAAACCTACAAATATGTTCAATCAATGAAAAGCTGGAACCACTTCTGAACGTGTACTGCATTGCGTTGATCTTCACAGCCTCTTGACATCCTGCAGCTGAGACCTCTAGTCAACTCGAGCAATTTACAAGCATCGAGTGAAACTCAAGCTCACGCAATATGGACACACACTTGGAAAACCAGAATCCGATTAATGCTTAGCCTTGGTAACTTTGACTCGATTTCGAGTATAAAGCAAGTAACACACGTACATATATACCTACATATATAATATTTGTGAGTCCAAATAGAATATCTCTAAATTAATTGCTACTACGAAACAGTTAAACGCCATTTGATATCCTATACAAGATTAACATCAATTCATATTATAACGCATTAAGTATGAGGCAGTCGTGATGCAGGAATACAAGGGTGTGACTTTATCGCAATGGTTGTGGTTTCGATCCCCACTTGGGGGCACGCATTATTATTTATTAATATTAAATTTTTTTCGCTTCTGGCACAAGGCAAAAGCCCGACGTTGAACTCCACCACTCAAAACGCAATACTCCGACAAATTCGGCGGAAAGTGGGAAACGGAGTGTCTCTACACTAGGTTCCCTCTGCCTACCCAGCTATATGCGGAACACAGCGTGAGGTTGGGCTGATGTAACAAGTAGCATCATCCTACCATTTTTTTTCTGAAAACAAGCAATAAAAGCGTAGTTAGTAAACAAAACGCTCGTGAGTGCACTAGTTAACACTAGTGTCGGTAATCGCACCGCACGGACCGACGCCAGTGAACAGAGACGCCAATTAGAATCAGCACGTAACCTGGCGTCATCATTGCCACATTACCACGGCTGGCGCTTAAAATGACGTGTCTATAAAATATGTTCAAAAGTTATAATAAATATGTATTATATTTATTATAACTTTTGAATATAATTTTATTTTCCATTCTATTTTTTTTTAACTATCAGTCAAGAAATGACTAATGCGTATCTTATAGAGTGCAAGTTTTAAGTCTTCTTTAAAAATCTGGAAATGCTTCATCTCCCGAGATAAAATATTTTGCTTTCGGTTAGGATTTCTTCGGATTCTTTCACTTCCTGCTGTGATTGCCTACGTAAGAACACTACATGGTAGGTTAGATCTTTTTCTCATACAAACAAAGGAGATTTCATTGCACCTATCCTGCCTGTAATAGCTGGTAAACAAACATTTGACTAATACCAAGCTTATGGAAGATTTTAAAATTTGTATTTGGCCTCATATTTACTTGCAATCACACCGTTTTAGTTCTCTTTATCATCCACTCCATTTTGATATCAGAAAAGATATTGCACCAATATATTTTATAATATTATTAAAAATCAGAAAACACAATGAACAATCGGATAAAAATAACAGATTAGAAATGCAAAAATAATATTTAGGTATTTTTTTACTAAATAATATTCTTTATGGTACTAATATATATATATATATAAGAAAACAACATTAAAAATATTTAGTTCACAAAGGTAGACTGATCTCTATAAGATATCTCTTCCAGCCAACCAGTGGAAGTGAATGAGTGACAAGTAGCGGGTAAGAGCATAGTACAAGTATGTTAATACTTAAATCATTTATTATAATTAATCAGAAACAAAACAAAATACACCTAATATATAATATCATTATATATATATATATNTTATAGCCAGACATTAAATTATATTTATTATTTAAGAGTTACGCAGAAGTTAAAAAAAGCATTACTTTTAGGTCTACAGCAAGATTTTTAATTCATAGACGTGAGATTTTTTTTTGTAGAATCTTTATTTATCGAATAACTAGTGTAATACATTTGGATGTCTTGTTACAGCGACGACAACGTGTTGTATGCTGTAGTGCAGGGCATTCTTAATGGCCTTAATTTGGATGATTACTACCGACTCGTATGTAAGAGTCGAGTTTCCTCCGGTTCCGTATTCCGTTTCCATATCCTTTCCTGATAAGGTCCGCTTTTTCTACTTGTGTATGGACCAGATACAAAGTTTTGAGGGAATCTATTGGGATGGAAGCACTCGTGCATCGCGACTTTCTCAGGGAGCGAATGGTCTGTTGGGCTGAGTAGATTCCGTTATAAACTTCATTAACCGCGTATATCACATCCAGTGGACATCTATAGGATCTCCCTAACTCTTGACTGATAGCCGTCAGAAAGTTCAGGCCAATTGCTCCAAAATAGTTCATTGAGGCCTCGTCCACGATAAGTCTTGTGTGCTTTTGTGCAACACTGTTTACCAGAATAGAGGTGATCGTGCAGATCTGATTTGAAAGCTTTGATTTTTGCGTCCCTGGTGCAACTAAAATAGATATTACTCCTGGGGACATCGGCTGCCTCAGTATTTGTTGTCGTTATCGGATCACTATCGGAGACAAAATTGTAAACCACTCAGATGGACTTACTGCAGCCAGGAACACCATTCATCCATTGGATATCCGGTGGATCCTAATGCTCCCAGACGCTGGTTAGTTTGTTGGTGGTTTGAATGGTGAGCGCTGTGTTAAGTATCCTTTGTTCCAGCGCTACCTCCCCTTAGATATTTCAAATTGTCATTGTCATATATGGCGGCTTCCTCTTCTTCGTGTAACACTCCTAGACCCTCTCAGACCTTCGTTTCGGACTTCAATAATTTGGCCGCAGGTTGCAAGGTTAACTTTGATTGACGTAGGCTTTAAAGTCATATTCTTGTCAACTATTACTCCAAGACGTTTGAGTTCCTTGACCAGTTGGATTTCTATACCTACCATTTGTATAGTTGGGGAATCGTATTTCAGTTTTTTTGTAAATATCATCGCATTGATTCTATGCGGTGCGAAGCTTAGTTTGTTGTGATTTCCCCATAGCATTGCCGTTCTGAGCGCTTTATTGACTTGTTGCTCTAAGTTTCCGATGTTATACCTCGCGAAGATGAGTTCCACATCGTCCGCAAACACCTGGCAGTATACTCCTTCTTCTGGTGTAGAAGTGAGTTACCGTACCGTTTTTAGTACCGTTTCTAGCTCATTGGGTGTGAACAATGATTTGAATTTTCGTCGAGGCCTCGCCATCGCAGGTATTATGGATGATAGGCGTATAGATATTCACGGCCTCTTCGAGTTGTTCGGATGTATCTATCTTCTCAATCTGATTTGGTGAGATGTTGCTCTTTTCGAGAAGTCTAGTGAAGCCCATTTTGCCTTTCTGGTTAAATATCTTCTCGTAGTGACAGAGTTTATAATCGTTGGTGCCTATGCCAGATGTAGTGAAAACGTTATGGCATTGTGGTCCGAAGTGGTGATATTCCTATTATATATACGGACCAGTCCTCGGTATAACCAAGGAGTGAGCGGCTACAGACACGTGTTTCCGATGTTCTGGATATGAAGATCTTGTTCGTTACGGAACGTGCTATAGGCTTCACCTCTAGAATCCTCAGAGATACTTCCCCACCAAAGACTCCAGACGTTTAGTCCCCAGCAACAATGTTGTTGTTAGTTACTTCTGCTAGCTTCTTGTGCGCTTTTTGATCCTGGTCAGGTATGGCATTATTTCTTGATCTGCCTGCAGATAAACGGAAGCCCCAGCCTCAAGTCACCTGCTTTCAGCAGCACGACCACCTCGGTTTTAATCACAAGCTGAGGATCATGTACTACCTCTGGCCTACCCCCGAAAAGATGAGGGCGGCTTTTACTGGTTTTGTAGAGGATGGACTGGATAGTTTGAGTGCTTGGGTGGTTTTTTAGTACTCCTGTATTTTCTACGTATGGCTATTGTCAACAATCAGCAACCTCGATGTTTTTGTATTTTGCGGCTTGGAGGAGCTCGGCTGTTGCCATTTTTGACCTATAGAGATTAACCTATATAATATTTATTTGGGATACTTTTCTTCTCTAAGGTACCCTTAGAGAAGAAATACCCTTCCCATTTGTGTCATTCTTGACATTCTGAGGTGTAGACGTTACGGGCGGTGTCAATATCGTTTTTCCCCATTCTTAAGACAGTTTGTGTAAACCGATGGTGTACCTGGTTTCCTGACTTTGCAATTTTTCCAGATGGCCTCTACAGAGACTCCAGAGTTATTATTTCTTCTAGCAGTATAGCTTGGTATACCCAAAGCAAGGCACTTTATGCACTGCATAAGAGGGGTTTGATCAGCGACTGGTCTTCTTTGTAGGCCAATGTATAAAAATCCTATCTCAATGACTGTCTTATGAGCGCTAGGTGGTAATTCTAGGATCGAATGATATTCCAACGATCTTCCTATAACGCACGCTCATATTGGTCTCTGCTCCCAGGTCTTTTAAGACTTCCTTATTTTGAGTCAACAAATGCTGTCAACAATCTCAGTGTCTGTATGACATGCTAGGACGTCCTTGATAATAATTAGTAGGTTGGTTGTTTTTGCAACTTCTACTTTGAGGCCTTTTTGCGACTTTACATTGTCCTGCACCAGGTAAAGGTCTTCTTTAGTGAGACAACTGAACATAACGTTATGATTTCATGCCTTCCGCACCTTATCCACCTTAATTCCAGATTTTTTTTGCGTCTATTGCAGCTACGATTCTCTTGATAATTGTATAGCCGCTATGTTGAGGGCCACTTGACGTTACGTTGAACATATGGTTGGGACGTGGTTGAGGTTTGGAAGGTATTGTAACTACTTTGGCGTATGTATGGGTAACAGGTTTTTTGGTATTTGTTTTTTGGGGGCATTTTTTGTCCTCTGCTAGGTCTAGTTCCTCCTGGATTGACGTGAACTGTATGCTTGGCTCCTCTAGTTTCCTTTTTATTTTTTCAAATTCACTTTCGAGCACCAATTCGAGGAAACCTGTAAGAGAGAGAAGGTTCTCTGTTAGTTGCTTGCCCCCAATCGCTCCATTTATATGCTTCTGTGGTTGTGGTTTATTGCTCAGTGTGTGTAGTATTTTCTTTATTTTCGTGACTTCTTTGGGTGTTTCTTGGACAGGTGGCGGTGGTCTCTAGTGTTAAGACACTCCATACTCCACTTTCCACCGAATTTTTCGAAGCATTGCGTGTTGAGTGGCGGAACTCAATGTTGAGCTTTAGCCTTGGTACCAGAGCGAAGAAATGAAAAAGTAATAAATAATAATTAATTCTTACGATAAGGCATCGAACCCACAACCGTCGCAATATAGTCTCACCCTTGTGCTTGCGCCACGGCGAATAACAATAAAAATATTATTGCAGCATTTTAGCCTGGCTAGAGGCAAGCTAAATTTTTTATCGGATAAATTAGTCATACCAGAGCGTAAATTTAATTAGCGCGATAATTGGCGCACAGGGTTCGTTTTAATCACCGAGTAGAGCATTACTGAAGTCCTATTAAAAGTCTCGGCTGCTTAAAATAAATTCTTTTGTTGAAGAACGATATTTCTACAATAAAATAAGATCATTAAAAGGCCTTTGCAGCACAGTAGTGCTTTAAACGCAAGCGTGTGACTTTAAACACAAAGGTTGTGGGTTCAATTTCCACTCAGGAGACAACACGCTATGTCTCGAAAATTGGACAGGAAATAGGGAAAGCAACGTCTTAACTTTGCCTTTGTCTGCCCTGTTGTATAGAGAATACAACACGGAGTTCTTATTATATACTAGAGGGCGCAAGCAGCTTCACGCGATTATTTGCACCCTTAAGGATGAATTCTAAAAAAAAACCACGAAACACGTGTTCAATAAAATATTTTCAACAGTCTGAATATAAATTTTTATAAAAATCGGTGGCGATTTAAAGATTTTTCCATATAAACTTTCAACCTCTTATTTGAACTCTTAGAGGGTGAATTTTAAAAAGCCATGAAACACGTGTTCAATGAAATATTTTTAAGAGTCTGAATTTAAAATTTTATAAAAATAGGTGCCGATTTAAAAAAAATCCATACAAAAGTTCTACGCACATCGGTTATGGCTGTGCGTGCGTCTTACCTCAGTCAGTCAAGTACATGTCTTTTTATATCTATATATATATATATATATATATATATATATATATATATATATATATATATATNTATAGATTTAAGAAATGATGTGACATTAGGTTTTTACTAAGCTGTTTTAGAAAGTTTCTAATATAACATATTCTTAATATGGGTAAATATTTAATATGAAAAAATGGTGCTATTTTAAAATAAACTAGCGACCAGCAGCTTTGTCCGCTTGAAATAAACAGTTATTTATTTATTACCCTGGATTATTAACTCCAAAAGCTAAAGTTTCAGCCTATTTAATAAAATAATTGTTTCTTAACAAAATACATTATATTCTTTTTATTAATGTAATAATCAAAATAAAATAAAAACTAAATATTAAGGAAATTTTACAAAAGATAAAAACTGCATTAAAATCGGTTCAGCCGTTTTTTGATTAGCAAAAACGTCAAATGAAAAAACTATAAACAGATAAACAGACAAAAATTGTAAAAAGTAATGTTTTTGGTTTAATTACATCGGTACTACTTATTCCATGTGCAGACACAATCAGTTATGATTTGATTGTAAGAATAGATACCTATAGGATATAGATTATAGGTAAAGTAAAACTTCAAGTCATTACAATTTATCTATTTAACAAAAGTTTATATCTATTTCTGAACGAAAACTAGCTGTATGAAAAGCGTTAAAAAATTAAATTAATTCAAAAAATTTCATGAATTTTTAAAAATAAAATTAAATAATCAGTTTGAATTATCGATAGAGCGAAAGCAGTGAACGGTCCTGGTCGCTCTTTAAAAAATCATTGATACACGGCTCTGCACTCTTGCTGCATGCATTTCGTAACGACCAGCCAGTATACTGTACAACTCATATGGGCCATCAGTCCACTGATAATGTAACTTATGATATATAAGGTAGAAAAACCATTGTAGTGAATGAAGAACGTATGCTTAAATATTGAATAATTGGTATACATACTTAAACAACAATACAATTATTTGAACTATTACTACCATTTTGGTAAAATATTTATATATCGGTTATTAATTTTTTTATATTTTTCATGTTTTTAATAATTTCATGTTTTTAATAATTCAAAATGATTTTGTTTCTTTTAACATAATGTTTGTGTCTTAGATTAAAATTTTATAAAGCATTGACATCACTACTTATTGAATAATGACAAACACATTAACATTTATAAGTTAAAATATTGTAAATCAATGTAGATAATGTAATTAATATCAACAAATTAGTTCAGTAGCGATCGATATCGAAATTGATAAAGTGCTGTTCAAATTGCGCCCCGCCGGATGTCATGATCGTATCTGTATATAACACGGTCGACGCTTGCATAACTTCTATACAAGTTGCATCTCCTCAACATGCCAGCTATAAGATAGTCTGGGATTTAGCCAATCAAGGCTTATTGTGTTCACGTCATTTATATATAGAACTATGCGGCCCTCTTAACATGATGTATTTGGAAACTGAACAAGTGATGCTCCAGTAATATTGGTCATATTGAATCCTAGATAGATTCCTAGTTCCTTGTTTTGCTTAAAATTTTGTATGTCAAATTGTTATAAAATAAATAGATATATAAAAGACAAAATAGACTGTTTAACAGCATGTTTAGGCACATAAATCTAAGCTTGTCCATAAGGACAATTTAATTGAATTGTATATTGTGAATTGTTGAATTGCATTTGGTGTCAGTGGATATTTGTAAAAGTAAATCAATGACATAACAAAATTTAATATCAATATACACAATATGTTATCAAGGAAATTAAATAAATAAATGAATTTTTTACATATTGTTGGCCATCGTGGCGCAGTAAAACAATTATTTCTTTACTGTCAATAAATGCAACGATATTGGGCTTAATTCTCACTCGGAAGAATATTTTTTTTAATATTTTTCTTTCGGTCAAGAAGTGCAGCTTTTAGCTCCACCGCTCATTAATTTAATGACTAGATTTGGACGGAATATGACCACTGCAATATTTTATAGTATGTTCTCTCTGCTCGGCTATATCGAAATACAGCGTGAAATTTAAAAAAAAATCTTACAATCAAATCTAATATCCAATATAGATACTATGACTCTCTACGGTGCGTCGCGGTAAATCGTAGACACAATCTACTAAGAGTGTTTGGTATATTGTAATATAAGATCTGTAGACAGATGTAACTGTCATTCCTATAACAGTTTGAAAAATCAGCTTCACGCGCAGGCAGAGGGAACAACACTCCGTTAAGACACTCCGTTCCCCACTTTCTGCCGAATTCTGGAGGCATTGCGTGTTGAGTGGCAGAACTCAACGCCGCGCTTAGTCTCAACACCAGAGCGAAGAAAATGGAAATATAAATTTAAGTAAATATTTCATCCCCTCCAGTGGGGATCGACCCCACAACCAGTCGGTTTTACAGTCACACTTCGTGCCACTGCGCCGCGACTGGACTCACTATAACAGACATTCGAAGTAATTACAATAATATTATTGTTTTAAAAGTACAAATCCTATGGACTGTCACCATCATTTCTACAACATTTAAAATTTCTTATACTATATTATAAAATAAAAAAAATAGGATGATGTATTTGTCCTAATTTTCTTCGTCGTAAAACCTATAATGTAATAGAAACAAAACGATAATCCAATTCGTATATTTAATCTTATCAATAATCACATATTAATAAATAAGATAAAAACAACTTTGATAATATTATTCACATTAACGGTATTAGTTTATTACACATACTTGTATGACGCAAGTGGGTACTTAATTGGTTACTTATCTATACGTGATTTATTACAGAAAAACATTTATAAAAAATCTGAGACTAAAAGACTAGTGCCATCACATATATACTACTACATATAAAACTAAATTTTAAACAAATTATTATACAATTATATATGTATAAATGTATAAAGTTTCTATTTTTGTTATCAGTTTACATTATATTTTATAATGTGAAATAGATAACAAAAATAGAAATAAATGTTATCGTAAATGCCTGACCTGTTGCCGCAAGTGCAAATAAATCTTTTTATTGTTTACTAAAGAAATAAATACATGTGTAATTATGTTCATATTTGTTTGTTTGTTGATCAAAATCCTAGATATTAAAATCAGCAAGATATCAGACTGTCAGGTATAAAAAGATTGACTGGTACTGTAATTATTTAATACATAGTTAGCATTACTATCATGAAGCAGCTAGCATTTATTCTTTTATCTTTTGTGGCCTTTGCCGCAGCTAACGTTGTCCAGCCCAACCTGGATATCCTAGAGCACAACACTGCATATGGATATTTAGAAAAAATCGGTATTCCAGCAGCTGAAAGAATTGAAAAGGCAGAGAAAGAACTTCTTAGTGATTCCAGTTCCAGAATATTTAATGGTTCCCCTGCTCAACTTGGACAGTTCAATTATCAAGTAACTAATTTATATTAAACATTAAATTTCTTAAAATTTATAAAAAAAATCTTTTTCACGCTGTATCCCGCATACAGCAGGGTAGGCAGAAGGAACCTAGTATTAAGACTACTTCGTTCCCCAGTTTCTGACGGATTCTGGAGGCATTGCGTGTTGAGTGGCAGAACTCAACGCCGCGCTTTGCCTCGACACCAGAGCGAAGAAATGGAAATATACATTTAAATAAATATTTCATCTCCTCGAGTGGAGATCGAACTCACAACCAGTCGGTTTTACATTTTGTGCCGCTGCGCCCCGACTGGCCTCTCTAGTATCAGATATGTATTAGCATTCTCAAATAAAGAGTGTAGAAAAATAATTCATAAAAAGTGGGCGCGCGCAGCTTTGCCCGCTTATTCGCGCCCTTAGACCCCTAAGGAAATCTAAAAGAAGGAATTCTAAAAAACCACGAAACACGTGTTCAATAAAATATTTTTAACAGTCTGAATTTAAATTTTTATAAAAATCGGCGGCGATTCAAAGATTTTTTCATATAAACTTTCAACCTCTTATTTGAACCCTTAGGGGGTGAATTCAAAAAAACATGAAATATGTGTTCAATAAAATATTTTTAAGAGTCTGAATTTCAAATTTTATAAAAATCAATGCCGATTTAAAAAAAATCCATACCAACTTTCAACCCTTTAGGGTTAAAATTTTTCAAAATCCTTTTTTAGTGGATGTCCAGATGAAAATAAACATCTGTCCAAATTTCACGTTTTTACGCACAGCGGTTACGGCTGTGCGTGCGTCTTACCTCAGTCAGTCAGGTACATGTCCTTTTATATATATAGATTACACTACCATCCGAAAAATAGCTAACACGTCGAAATTATATTTTTTTAATATGAAAAAAAAATGCACAACAATGTGAAAATCATATGAATCATTCGTTCTATTATTGATAATTTGTTTATTCTAATTAATACAGGCTGGCTTAATAGGAGAATTTGAAGGACGTACAAACAGAAGTGTGTGCGGGGCTGTACTAATTACCGACGAACGTCTCCTCACTGCAGCTCATTGCTGGACAGATGGTGTGAACCAGGTCTCTAGATATACAGTCGTATTAGGATCAATTCTATTATTCAGTGGTGGAGTCAGGATTCAAGCGGATGACGTGGTTGTACACCCTGGATGGTTTCCTTTGCTCATCCGCAATGATATTGCTGTTATTCGCCTACCTTCAAAGATACCATTATCATGTATGTAACTGTTCATATTTCTTTTTCACTAACAATTTTAGTGGTTACATGCATGAAAAAATATTGAGTACCAATTAAAAGATAGACTGTATTTCTGTAATATTGTTATTTAAAAATGTTTTTTAATAATTTTAAAAGCATTTACAGTTCGCGAGGCTTAAGCTGGGCTTTCATGTAAGTGATTATAAAATTAGAAATATAAAAAAACATTGAAAAATAAATCATTCTGCCCTGAATATTGCATCCTCATAATTTTTATTTTCGTCTGAGTCGTTTGAGTCTATAATGAATCTGTAATAATGAACCTTATATTATCAAGCACAGCCTTGTGTCCACGACTTTTTTACTGGTTAGTAATATACATATTTCCATTCGTGTACAGTGATAATGCCAACTTCATGTTTCCTTTTTTAACACAAAGATAACAAAGATGGGCAGATGATTTATTTTTATAACAAAGATAAAGATAAAGAGACGCTGCTAATCACGTACTAAAGAATAAACCGGCTTAGGCAAAAAAGTGACATTACACCTACTATATATGAATACTAACACAAAGCTCACCTTAGAATTCTGGGTCTGTACTTTTCTTTTCTTTTTACCATTATATTATTATATGTGTGAGTCAGATTCTTCTCGATTTCATTACATAAACAAGTTGTACGCTAATTAATAGAAAGAAAAATCTCTTACAAATGTTTTTTTTTATCTGAAATAGATTTTAGATTCATTGACTTGATTGACATGGATATATTTATCTATAATGTAAAACAGGTTGGTAAAATGCTAATTCCAGCATGGTTAATAAACATAGATTTTCTTTTTCAGCCCTTATTCAACCTATTCGTTTGCCTAGTGGAATGCAACTTTTAGACAATTATGCTGGTGAAGAAGCTGTTGCTTCTGGTTTTGGAATTACTGGTGATGGTAAGCCATAATTAATTTCATTGAATTTTAAGTTTAAGTAAACTTATGTAATATTTAATAAATAGAACAGATTATATATCATCATCATCATATGAAATAACGCAAGTAAACCTACTATTTTCAGGAGCCAACCTTTCAGATGACCAATTTTTAAGCCACGGCCGCATGACAGTTCTTGAAAATTCGTATTGCTTAGATTTCTTCCCATCATTAGTTTTCCAAAACTCTAACATATGTACAAGAACCTGGGGCGGTGCCAGTACTTGCGGTGGAGATTCTGGTGGACCGCTTGTTGTAGAAAGGAACGGCGAACCCCTTCTTGTATGTTTATATTTTGCTTTTCATACATAAGAATACATATTTGTTGATCAGTAACAATTTTTATGACGTTTATGCAAAATATTATTTTGAAGTGTTGTGTTAAATTGTTTATATTATTTTATATTTCAATTATATTTTTGTTTACCTTTACGAGTATGTACGAGTATACTGTAGTTTCATCTGAACATGCATATATGTTGTGTATGAAATACATTTGAAAGCCCACAACTTTGCCTCGAAAAACATTTTAAATGTTATCTTTGTATTGACTTTTGTATCTTAAAGTTTCTCTGCATGAAATAATGTAACGACAAAAAGAACGCCAAAATATTATATTGTAACTTAAATTAATTTTCAGATTGGTCTCACGTCTTTCGGCCTACGTTGGTGCAGCATCGGTTACCCAGCTGCCTTCGTTAGAGTGTCATCATTCATCGGATTCATAAACCGGAACTTATAAAGCTTTAAAATTTCACCATTAAAGTCCTAAATTTAAATATATTTTTAAATTATAATCTTCCATTTTCCAACATTGTCTTTTATTTTTCCTTTATATAATTGTTTTTACTGAAATAAGATTAAAAGAAGTAGGTATATATAACTTTTGGATTGATAATTTATGAAAATATGATTGTTAAATGATAATTCTCTTAAAAATTGAAAAAACCTCAGCAAAAACGTACCTATCCTAAGATATCTTAAGTTTTATTTATTTTCTAAGGGTTCAATATCTGAAAGGGAAAAATCGAACTCTTGTAGGATCACCTTATTGTCTGTCTGTCAAGGCCATTTATCTTGATATCGCGTCTTGATTACGCTAAATTTAAAATCAAATAACAAATCAAATCACCTAAAATAACACAGTTTACCTTGGTTTGATATGGTAACCACAAAGAGACCGTAAGCGTGTTAATTTAAGCATAGAAAAAATCAAGCTTCTAAGCCAACGTAATAAAAAAATATTTGCCTATGCATATTTATTTATCATTTCGAAATTCTTGGCGTAACCGAAATCTATGGGTTACGTCCTATGAACCTAGTTTTGAAATTTGGCAACTTACAATATAAATAAAAAAATCCAAAAAGTAAAATTGTAGTTTAAAAAGTTGTAGTAAAAAGTAAAATTATAAAATGATTGTATATGCCTACAAGTTTTGTTCGTCAACTTTTATAAGTTGTTATACTTCTCGTTAATTTACACTGTTATACTTCTCGTTAATTTACACTTTTGAAATTGGCACAGAACTCTCGGTAGACGAGTCCGACTCGCACTTGACTTTCCAATATAAAAATAATTAAAGCAAAGCTAAAATATTATATAAGGTTCCGTACATTTTAAAGAAAAAAGGAACTCTTATAAGATCAGACAAGAATTCATCACTTATGCTGTTTCCCGAATATGAATGGGTTGAAAAATTTCGGGTTGTATACCCGTATACTGTACCTGTATCTAAAGATGATCGATATATAATTACGGTTATCGACCTACTCACGCCATCCTTCATCGTAGACAAAATTGGCGAACTCACAAATACAAAATCAGCAGAACGTCAACAATGCGCCAACGCAGCAGCCGACATCATCACCGCATCGAGTTACGAGGTCCGGTCGAACAATTACATCCGTGGATCAATTTAGTTTATAGGCATAATATTTTCTATATTTAAAAAATCAAATTAAATCAAAGAGGCCAATCGTGGCGCAGCGGCACGAGGTGTGTACTGTAAAACCGACTGGTTGTGGGTTCGATCCCCACTCGAGGAGATGAAATATATACTTAAATGTATATTTCCATTTCTTCGCTCTGGTATCGAGGTTAAGCGCGGCCTTAAGTTCTGCCACTCAACAGGCAATGCCTCCAGAATTCGGCAGAAAGTGGGGAACGGAGTGTCTTAACACTAGGTTCCCTCTACCTACCCTGCTGTGTGCGGAATACAGCGTGAAGCTGATTTTATATATTTTATTTTGGTTATTTTATATTATGTTTTATACTTTTTTTTTGGAGTATTGTTCAATATTTAATATTATTTATAAATAACATTTGTAAACATGCTATATCAGTGCCCTAAATTTATCCGCTACAAATGCAATTGTGAAATTATTTTCCGCTATTGTTTTGTAGGCAAATGAAGTAATAATAAATGAATTGAATACGACGAGACTTTAGTCTCGTTTCATTAGCATCGTCACAACGCCATAGTCCACACTACATTTACTTAAAAAAAGATATGACCATTTATACAGCAGAAGACGCGTATTTCGACGGTTGACCTAGAATTTTGAAATCTGGCAGCTAGCATTTACAGGTAGTATTAGTTCAGGAAATAATCTGAAAATTATACATGTGGATAAACTCTAATAATTAATAGCAAATAAGGGGGATAAAATTTGGTATTAAAGCTTAGCTAGATCAGTAGTTAAGCCAGTTCAAACAAGGTGAAAGGCCTCTAGCTAAACTACGCCTGAATTTCAGAAAAAGTTCGAGATCTCCAATTTTTGTACGGAATCCTCTGTGGTTGAGCCTAATTCGTGTTTGTCCGGTTTTTTTTTATGGAAAAGACATGGCAAACGAGCGTTCGGGTCACCAGAGGAACTACAGGTGCGTTGCCGGCCTTTAAGGTGGGTTGGGCCGGAGCCCGGTATTACCTGATGCGAAACGCAGTGGCATAAAGCCACTACTTAACGCCAGTTTTTGCCACTTAAATGCCGGGGGTGGTTATGATCCGGTCTGCCCATGCGTGTTGCCATTGCTGGCGACGTGACTCTACCACACGTACTTTAGTCGCCTCTTACGACACCACCAATACCAGGATGATCCTATTCTAGGCCGGGATCACACGGCATAAGATTATATATTAATTCAATACGCCACTTGGTCAGTAACCTTTTTACGGTTCTGTATCTCAAAAAGTCATAGTCAAAGTCAAAAGGTCAAGCTGAAATTAATGACAAATATTTTGATCTACAGTCCCTTAAAGCAGAGGTAAAATAAAGTTTCTAAATCAAGACAATCAAATGATACGAGCATTTATGCACCAGTTTTGCTACATTGAGGCCAGTCGTGGCGCAGCGGCACGAGGTGTGACTGTAAAACCGACTGGTTGTGGGTTCGATCCCCACTCGAGGAGATGAAATATTTACTTAAATTTATATTTCCATTTCTTCGCTCTGGTGTCGAGGTTAAGCGCGGCGTTGAGTTCTGCCACTCAACACGCAATGCCTCCAGAATTCGGCAGAAAGTGGGGAACGGAGTGTCTTAACACTAGGTTCCCTCTGCCTACCCTGCTGTGTGCGGGATACAGCGTAAAGAGTAAAAATGTTGTATGAAATTTGCCCCGTAAACACAATGGGAAATACCCCATGTATTTCCCGTGTACATATAGTTGTGAAATTTGACATGAAGTGAAAACTTACAATACAAATAGAGAAAAAAATCTGACAAATGAAAATTTATAGACAATTCATAGAAAAAAAATTATAATTTATTTCATACAAAATGACTGAATGGGTATGCTCTCAAACTTTAACTTTCTTTTTTTTGTAAGCTTTTATAGGTTGTATTTTCTACCTATAATCTTTAAATAGGTACAAAAGCCTCGGTGGGAGACTCCGACTCGCACTTAACTGATTTTTTTATCTCATTATTATATCTAATTTCCTTATCATATAAAATTATCATATAAATTTATATTTTCCGTTCTCCGCTCTGGAATCGAGACATAGCCCAGTATTAAGTTCCACCACTCAACACACAATAATTCCAGAATTCGACGAAAAATAGAGAAAGGAGTATCTTCACACTATCTTCCCTCTGCCGACCCTGCTTTGCGCGGGATACAGAATTAAGCTTATTTGATTTTATTTTTATTTATGATGTATTATTAGATGTATATTGTCATGATGATAATAATAATGATGATGATGATGATGATCGTATCGCAATCTAAGATATGTACAACTTAGGCGATGAATTAAAAAATAACAAAAAGATAAGGATAATCTCTGATATAATCTCTGAAAATGTATAACATCAAAAATAAAAGTTACGCGGGTTTTTACAGTGTAAAATGTGATTAAAAAATTAATGTGGCATTGTGGCAAACAGGCATTTTATCTTCCGGTCACCTACTTTCACACGTATATCACTTGTTTCACCCCCTGGAGACCTTTTGCTGGAGAAATTTAACCACTAAGCTGAAATGGTTCAACCTTATTTTAAATCCGATTGCATGTCAAACCGAGGCGATATGCCAACAATAAGACTTTACATCTTGTAGCAAAGGTCCGTTCACATTGTTCTGGGTAGGATCTCTCATAATTACTTTCTCACTTCAATATCAAACCTCTTTTTTTGAATACAGAAAAGTCCAGAAAAATTCTAATCATTATACAAAGAGAAAATATCTGATTTATATACCTTTTTCCATTTTTAAACTCCCACCACAGCAATTTAGATCTCTTGCATTCTTTTACCATAAATTTTGTTAGTATTTAGTTATCTGTTTAGTTTTTATCTATTTAGTTATCTGTGAGTCAAGTCAATCACAATCGGAGATTTTGTTATTAAAAGTACTATAAACGAAGTGCCCAAGCCACCCGCCCGATTGAGGATGTTTGTATAAAAACAGACCAACCTGAGGAATTATATTTAATCATCTTAAAAGTAAACCCATGCTTAAAATAAACGTTGAAGATATAAATTTTTATTGCTATCAATCTAAATCTGATGGTTACAGCCTGGGATGTATGTATGTAATGACTGGTCATTACTTAGGCGATTTAAAAATAATTTCTGTATCCCATATAAAGATCATTAGATTCGTTGTTTTCTATAGTTATTGTAAAATCAAACACAAATAGTCACAGAATATAAAAAAAAATAATGGATAAATAATATTAGAGCGCAGAAAGAGAAAAATATTCGACTCACCTTTGCCTTTTGTTTGTTTGTGTATATATATATATATATATATATATATATATATATATATATATATATATGTGTGTGTGTGTGTGTGTGTATATATAGGCATTTCTGGAGGCATCGCGTGATGAGTGGCAGAACTCAACGCCGCGCTTAATCTCGACACCAGAGCGAAGACATGGAAATATAAATTTAAGTAAATATTTCATCTCCTCGAGTGGGGATCGAACCCACAACCAGTCGGTTTTACAGTCACAGTGTATAATTTTTTTGTTTTGTGTATGTAGTTATTATTATTAAAAAAAATAGACCAAAGATTTTATACCCAATATTGACGGTATTTTAAATTACAGTACTAATTAAATCAATTTTATTCGCGTTGCATTTTTTAGCATATTTGTTAATTATTGTTTTTAACCGACTTCTGTAAGAAAAGGAGGTCATCAATTCGGCTGTTTTATTTTATGTTTTGCCTCTGAACTTTTGACTGGGTGAATCGATTTTGATGATTTTATAGCTTCCCGTGTGGTCCCATTTTTTTGGTCCATTTCTGACAATGGTATGAGAAAATCACATAAGTCTTAAATTTGCATTAGGTATGTGCGCGACAAATGATGAATAACTAAATATCACGATTCCGATGATTCTTTTTTAATTTGAAAGGATACACTTCAAGGATAGTTTGGTGAAGCTTTAGTTAGGTTCTGAACTTGAACTAGTTGTTTTTTTTTTGGTAAAAAATATAATTATATTAAGTATAAAAAATATAAATATACAAGAACAAACATTGTTAAAATGGGTTTCAGAAGTGAGATTCCTCATCGTTGCGTTTCTATTCAACCAACTGTAAAAAAGAGGATGTACACATTTTCAACCGACTTCAAAAAAGGGAGAGGTTTCTAATTCGCCCGAATTTTTTTATGTATGTTTTGTCATTATGCCAAAATGTGAGTTTGCACAAAAATAATACCCATTTAAGATTGAAGTTTTACATAGGACAACCACTACCTACTCGTTTGGGAAGCATCCTTTTACGGTCCACCCATAACATAAAATCGTAAAATAAATTAATTTTTAACAAAAAAAAACCGACTTCAAACAACGACCAAAAAGTAAAAATATTTTTACATAAAGTAAAACGTACTTTGATTTTGTTAAACAAAAATAATTAAAAAAGGTTATATAATTTTGAAGTCGGTGTCAAGCTACAACAACCTTACTATAATATCGAACTATTTAGCCTGTTTGTTTTACTTGGCATCGACTTCAAAATTATAAAATCCTTTTTTAATTATTTTTGTTTACCAAAATCAAAGTACGTTCTACTTGGTGTAAAATTATTTTTTACTTTTTAGTTCGTTATTTGAAGTCGGTTTTTTTTTGTTAAAAAATTATTTATGGTGTAGATGGATCGCCATGGTACCCACAATCCGACAACAAAATTTGTAGTGAACATTTCGTAGGAGGTAAAAAATGAGAACAAACAAGTCCGAGTTATATTCCAACGATATTCCCTAAAATATACATAAATCAGAAACAGAATTTGCTCGTATTTCATCAATAAAAAACGTTTATAAACTACTTACTATATTGCTGGTGTATTATTAAGTATTTTAGATATTTACTAACAAAATTAACTGTGACAAAATGCATAGTTCCAATTAAAGACCATATTCTTTTTCATAGGTTCTTCAGGTCACTGATGTTTGGCGAACAATGTTGGCGTTTTGAATAACTATTGACATTAGTCTTTATTTCTGCAACATTTCTTATGTGTTACGCTAAAACCATTAATTTTTATTAGGCCTCGTTTGGGTCTAGAAACTTATCTTGTTTTACCGTCTCAAAATATTTTTTTATAATAACATCAATGTACACGTTTCTTTTACTCTTAGATATATCACATGTCATTTCACACACGCGAAGGAAATGCAATCTGTATTTCCTTCGAATTATAAAAAAAATGTTGTTAAACATTTTATATATTTTACAAATGTTTTTACTGATATTTTTTTCTAATAGACTTAAATTTAAAAAATAATATAGTTCATGGTTTCTAGGTTGGATTTATATTTTTAAAATTTATACTATTATTAAACTGTTTGCCGCATGTATATCATACATATTTTCTACAAACTGTGTGTTATACGAGTACTCGTATAAGCGACCTCTCAAACCGCACGACGGTACTAGTCCACCTCGGTAGTTAATATAGTCCATTGAAAAGTGACGTTTAGAGTTCCTTTTCAGAGTTCAGAGGTCGAAATTAATTTTTTTAACGTGTAGATGGGGGAAAGGGGGTGAGAAAAAGCTTCACATACTTAATAAACTTAACGTAAGTTAGTAAGGTCGCCACAAAAGATTAAATCAAAATCAGCTTCACGCATCAGCAGGGAAGGCAGAGGGAACCTAGTGTTAAAACACACCTTTCCCCACTTTCCGCCGAATTCGGGAGGCACAGCGTAGCCACAAAAGATTATAAGATGAAAAGGGTTTTCGTACTGTATCTCATCTAGCAACCTTACAGAAAATTTTATTAATCATTATTTGTAGCAAACTATATTGTCTACTAACTTTGTCTAACTTTGTCCCAATTACTTTTTATAGTAAAATGGAAAAAAAATACTTAAAAACAAAAATTACTGAAAATTTCTAAATAAATATTTATTTAGGCGTGAAAATTTTTCTAGCTATTTTAAAATAAAACGTCGTCAGAAGAATCTTATACAGAATTTTTCAACGAACAAAGCGGAGCTTAAAATTGTTTAATTTAATTAATTTGGGATTTACATAGCTTCGAAGTTCACCAGATTTTTCTGAATACTTATAAGAATACGATAAAAGCAAACAATTAGGCTTACCTTGGGCTCAGCTCGGCTTCACGCTGTATCCCGCACACAACAGGGTGCGGTGGTTGCAAGAGGGAACCTAGTGTTAAGACACTCCGTTCGCCAGTTTACTTTTTTATTATAATATAAATTCAAAATCACAACATTCTTTATTCAAATAAACTCTAACTATAGTTTACCGATTTATATAGTTTATCATTTTCTAAACATTTATATGTTATTATTCATTTATTATTCATCTTTTTTCCCAACGCTAAACTTAGAATATCTTTGCTTTTTACAATAATTTCAAATCAGAGCGCACATTTACGATTCTATGGAGATAAAAATTCCCAAATTGGAGACAAATTAATCAGCTTAAAATTCTCGTGAATGTAGCGTACATTTGTTGATTAGAAGTTATTATATTATTACAAAATCTCAATCGCTGAGATTGATATCATAATCAATACTTTATCTTTATACTTTATACAAAAGAAGGGTTAAACTGATCAAAATTACAGTCTACAGCATTTCCATTATGAAACTAGCAATAGTACTTCTGTCTTTGGCAGCATTTGTTGCCGCCGAAGTTGCGGATTATACCACTGCGTATGGATATCTTACAAGGTTTGGTGTTCCTGCAGCCGAAAAAATTCGTGCACGTGAAGAAGAATATTTTAAAAATCCCCTTTCACGAATTTTTAATGGCTCCCCTGCGTCACTGGGACAATTTCCTTATCAGGTAAGCTGCTAAAAAAGACAAATTTTAAATGATACATATATATATATATATATATANTTAGTATAATTATAATAATTTATTTGATTATTTAGATACTTTTTACTTTAAACTGTTAAACAATTGACTACAAAATAGTTTTTCAGATATCGATCTGTCAAGGTGAATATTATATACGTATATACGTTAGCAGGAATTATAAAAATATATTATATTAGAAAATAAAATTATATATTTAGAAATCTAATATTCTATTAATTTATTTGAATATTTAGTGCAAAATTAAATTCAGACAAGGCCTAACTTAAATAGTTCGTTCAATAAGATTTTTTATTACTTTAATATAATCATTCGCAATTGTTATTAAGGAAAACCTTTTCAATTGACTAATATTTTTATAAATAAAACAATAAACCGGACACTATCGTAGCAGATGGGAGGCATATTACAAAATACACTGAGGCTTACTATCTTCTAAATTTTTCGTAATTTTTCGGAAATTACGAAAAATTTGTATATCTCTGAACAGATTAATAAAATAATTAATGTGTATTTCTGTTGGGAGTTATGAAATAACTGAAAATGTGATACAATTAAATATATAATTTTATTTTATTTTTATTTTTTTCCAGCATAGTAGGGTAGGCAGAGGAAACTTAGAAACCTAGTGTTAAGACATTCCTTTCCATTAGGCCACTTCCGTTTTCAACATTCCGCCGAATTCTGAAGACATTGCGTTGCTTGCGTGTTACTTTACCTCATATAATTTTTTTATTAATATTTTATATTATTATACACTCTTTCATTATAATTACGTATTATTATATTTTCAGGCTGGCTTAGTAATATCACTCCCATTCAATACAGCAGTATGTGGAGCTATCCTAATTAGCAACAATCGCCTTTTAACCGCTGCTCACTGCTGGTTTGATGGTCAAAATCAAGCTTCATTGTTTACGGTTGTTCTTGGATCCGTAACTATATTCACAGGTGGTACCAGAGTTCAAACAAGGGATGTCGTGATGCACCCCAATTGGACACCATCACGTGTACTCAATGATATCGCCGTCATTTATCTTCCTTCACGTGTCACACTTTCCAGTACGCAAAAAATAATATAATAATATAAATAGTTTTAATATAAAAAATAAAAAATTAAATCAGCTTCACATTGTATCCAGCACACTGCAATAAGCAGAGGGAACCTAGTGTTAAAACACTCCGTTCTCTACTTTCCGCCGAATTCTGGAGGCATTTCAAAAATATTTCATCTCCTCTAGTAGAGATCGAACCTACAACCAATCGCATTTACAGTCATATTTTGTCCCCCTGCGATACGACTGACCTCAACAATAGTTTGATCTTTTATTTTCATTTAAATATTTCAGACATTATTAACGTCGTTACTTTGCCTAGTGGATCACAACTGAGTGACTCATTCCAAGGTATTACGGGTACTGCATCTGGTTTTGGAGCTAGAGGAAGTAAGTTTATCTGCTTAAGAAATAGGTTATTTTACTTGTACATTATCCTTTTATAGAATAAAAAAATATATTAAATTAAGTTGACTAAAAAATACTACAAAATTATCTATAATTATGTTGTATTATATTTAATATCAATTATAAATGTGTCTCCCATTTCAGATGTTGGTATTTCAGCCAATCAATTCCTCAGTTTTGCCAACATGAATATTATTTCCAACGTACAATGCCAGTTCTTCTTTCCATCTTTTATACAGTCAAGCAATATTTGCACTTTGACATCAGCCAGCACTTGTGGAGGAGACTCTGGTGGTCCGCTCGTTGTTCAGAGAAACAATGCTCCATTACTTGTAAGTTTCTTTCTTTACTTATTAGAAATTTTAAAATAGCAAAAACAGTAGTATTGATTATTTTTTTACTTTAGTATCTTTATATTTTTTAACATCTAAGTTATATTTATTTACAACAGTAATAACATCTATATTTTTTTTATTTTAGGTGGGAATTACTTCTTTCGGTCTCCATCCTAATTTAGGAGGTTGCGAAGTCGGCCATGCTGCTGTGTTCGCTAGAGTTACGTCTTTTATAAGCTTTATTAACCAACATATTTAAGCATTGATATTTTCAAGGAAATAAAATATTTTTTAAATTATTTTTTAATTAATATATTTACTTAAACATATTATCTTATCCTACAGTCACCAAAGTAGACATAGACTCTTATTTTCCCATTCCGCACGGGTAATTTCATCTATCGTCGCGCAGAGATTCTGTGAAAATGTAATTTCAGAAAATTATTGAAATGTTTTAAGAAATTTGAGTGCAAAAAATAATACAAAAACTAATCAAAACCTGCAAACCCATCAAAATGTCAAATATTTAAACCTCCTGTACTTGTGACAGAAAAAGATCTTGTCATTCATGTAATGTTCATACTCTACACAGTTAACAAAGCAAACAAAACACAATTATTGATAAAATGATCGAAATTTTTCTCGAAATTTAATTTTTAATATGTATATTATATTTTATGAATAGAAATTAGGGTTAACATACAAAATAAATCTATGTAATAAAAGTAAACCTACGATTTGGTCGTAACCAATCGCCATATGTAGGGACACGCTTAGAGGTACATATCTATGTAGGTGTTTCACCCATATGTAACATGAAGCACCTTCACGCTGTATCCCGCACACAGCAGGGTAGGCAGAGGGAACCTAGTGTTAAGACACTCCGTTCCCCACTTTCTGCCGAATTCTGGAGGCATTGCGTGTTGAGTGGCAGAACTCAACGCCGCGCTTAACCTCGACACCAGAGCGAAGAAATGGAAATATAAATTTAAGTAAATATTTCATCTCCTCGAGTGGGGATCGAACCCACAACCAGTCGATTTTGCAGTCACACCTCGTGCCGCTGCGCCACGACCGGCCTCACATGAAGCACCTATTAGTATATAAAGATCTTTGTAATGTTTAAAATATAA
The DNA here is from genome assembly GCA_013403705.1 of Heliconius hermathena. Classification (NCBI taxonomy): domain Eukaryota; kingdom Metazoa; phylum Arthropoda; class Insecta; order Lepidoptera; family Nymphalidae; genus Heliconius; species Heliconius hermathena. The sequence goes on from JAAIXJ010000143.1 coordinate 102,418, forward strand.
AGAAAACTTAGGAGTTAGACAGTACAATTAGTACTGTTGCAACCAATTAATAATACTATAATATATATATTATAAGATAATACTCACTTTCAAATATTAAGAATTTTCTTGAGATACTTCATTCATTCGTGCGTTCGTATAGTTCAAGCGGGCGAAGCCACGAGGTTCCGCAAATCTACTGAATGTAATGTACATACCAATTATATTAAAATGTATTCACATTACCACGTCATCTAAACACAGTTAATTTATTTTATAATGGCATTTCGAAAATCTAAACGCAATATCAACTTCTATCAATTATCAACTCACATTCAGAATTACTTTCCTGTAAAATGTGTTTACATTTATTTTTTGTTGTAAAATCACTATTTGAGCTAGTCCCGAAAATTTGAAATATTATATTAATATATTCTCCAGTAGTAAGTAATTCCTTATTTTTGGTTTTTAATTTTTTTAAGGTAACTATAACAAAAACCGGGATAAAATCCAGAATAGATTTACTTCTAGACCTAGGTTATAACCATACAAAAATCCATTACGGTCTGGTAGTTTTTGCGTGATTAGAGAATAAATGAATAGACAGACAGACAAGAATTCTGCTATTTTTAGCTTTAATAATCGATATGCTAACCGACCTAATATTTTTTTATATCCTTGTACAGAAACGACTTTTCTGTCCTTAATTATTTTTTAATTTTGCTTATTATTTCCTTTTCTGATTCTTTTGTTCTTCTCTGTCTCTTACTTTGCATTATATTTCGTCGATATATCAGCCTCTAATCTACAAGGCAGCATTTGCTGTTTTAAAGATAACACAACTCGAGGGTGGCTAAAAAACGATAACTAATTTACCTTTTACTTTATCAATAAATTCCTCACGTTATAACTCATTCCATTTTCTTGCGATTCAGGAATAAGACGCCAAAAATTGTTTCTATAGAAACACCTAATCCACATAGTGTATTCAATATAAAATAATAATGGTGATGATATGCCGAAACTACGGCCAACAGTTAAGAACGATATTAAAGGAAAATAAGGATAAATTAACAAATCAGGAAAGAATATTATGGCACGAAGACATCCGAAGGGATCCCTTCATTTGTTTTCTTTTATTTACCTAGGAGTTAGCACAGTTTACTATCTTATAAAATACCTTTTACAAAACCTAAATAAAATCAGGTACTTAAATATCTCAATACTTTTAAATATTTATTTTACATTATCAATGTAAAATAAATATTTAAAAGTGTTAAAATATATATATATTTATAAAAACTAAGTACTTCTATTGTATTTTTTATTATACAATGTTTCAAATAATGATAAATTCCGCGACCGGTGCAACAAAAAATAGGTCAAAAGGTCAAGCGCGACTACTTGCGCGCCCGGTTCTACTCATGACATTATTTTGAAATTAAATTATTACTAAAATTAATTATTGTTCTTAATCACTACAACTAGTTTCATCAAGGGAAAGGACAATTTGATATACCGTTAAATTCTAGCTACATAATTTACTTTAAAATCCTAGAGACAAAACCCAAATACGTTTTCTTGCTCGTCAAATAGTACCTGAGAATTCTAAATATATCAAAGAAGCATACAAAGATGCCACTAGTAAACAACATGGATACTTAATGATAGATTTAAAACAAAATACAGATGATATTTTCCTGATGAGTATACCATTTGTTACATTCCTAAGAAGGAATATAAGTACAATAACTCTAAAGACAACTCCGTCATTATTAAACAATAAAACATAGAGTGAAGACACATAAAGAGTTTTTAAGAGCCTTACATTGCCTAAAACCAAAATATAGAAAATTTTACTCAATGCTTGTAAAGAAGAAATCGATTGTATTTGTGAGTGCATATACAATGACTTGAAAGGGAAAATCCACTACAAGACGAACACAAAAATAAATTAGATAAGTAAAAGAATGTTTTAAGAAAGTTCGTTTCAAAGACAAAGAACGAAGCTAGAAAAAATATTATAATACAAAAAGGTGGAACTTTCTTACCAATTATTTTGAGCTACGTTTTGAGTGCACTATTTAATTCATTTATTTAGAATAAAAATGGACAAGCAAAGAAAATGATATTAATTGAACCTGAAATAATAGAGAAACTTAGAAAGATAATACTAATACTACTGTTAACAATCTGTCACAACTTGATGAAGAAATGAATAAAATTTTAAAAGCTAAATTAGACGACAGAGAGAAATGGTCACTATATCAACAATTTTTTCAGAGATATTTATATAATATTTTATTGCTAAAGATCGAAAACCAATAGAAATACCCTTAGTATAATAAATTTTGGTGAGCAGGAAAATTATATAAAACAAGATGTGATATAAAAAAAAACTCGAGACATTAAAGAAGAGTCTTTGAAAGGACACGAAAGACCGATTAATGAGAATACTCCACACAAAAGTAATGAGTATTACGCTAAATCTCAACTGCTTCAACTCATACCAAAGACATATAAAATAAAAGGTGAGCTTAATTGATATTTTATTGAAAAATAAAAAAAAGATTAATTGGAACGATAATAGGTATTAGTCAACTTTAGCGACAAAGAGACAGAGGCACTGTAGCATCGTTAGGTGATGAGTAATGCAAGAAAGAGACAGCAACACTGTGACGTAGTACGTCGCTAGCAATTCGGGGAAGTGAGCGATAAGGCCGGGCGGGAGCTTAATGAGGGTTACTGATAAGCGAATCGACTAGTGGGATTTAATTAATCGAAAAGCTATCTTTGGAACGGTTAGAGATACAGCTCTGGGACCTAGCGCAATCGATTCAAATGGGGGGCTATTCCTTTTTTTTACGTTTCGAAGCACCGAAGAGTGGACTCGCGGGGTCTGGCACACTTCCGAAGAAACGTATTCGTAACCAACGAATACATACTAATACTACTAAACCAATTTCAATGAATTTTTTTTTTGTATTGTATCTATTAGAGGCCGGTCGTGGCGCAAGGGCACAAAGTGTGACTGTAAAATCGACTAGTTGTGGGTTCGATCCCCAATCGAGAAGATAAAATATTTACTTAAATGTATATTTCCATTTCTTCGTTCTGGTGTTGAGGCAAAGCGCGACGTTGAGTTCTGCCGCTCAACACGCAATGCCTCCAGAATTCGGAAGAAAGTGGGGAACAGAGTGACTTAACACTAGGTTCTCTCTGCGTGCGGGATACAGCGTGAAGCTGAAAAAAAAATCTATTAGATCTGGGTCTAGGCTATGTTTGATTTTGATGACTTCCTCTCCTGATGTAGAACGGTAGGGGTCCAAAACTATGAGAAATAATGAAATGTGTCAGTAATAAAAGTTATTAATATTGTGTAAAATAGTTTAAAAATTATCTTTTTTTTATTTTTAAACACAAAAATTACTGTAGATTATTCTTACATTTCTTAAGAGTACTATACGCTATATAACATCACGGTGCATTTCTTTAGTTAGCCTTAAATAATGAAATAACAATAATAATGAACGCCATCGTATCGTGAGCGCTGCAGAAATAATAAAATATATGCAAGTATATTGTAGTACAAAAATATTCAATTTCATTCGTTTTAATAAAAGTCCGCGACAGCAAATTTCTGATAAATAAGTATATAATAAGGTAATATTTCCGTTGACCGCTTCTTATAAATAAATTGAAATGTCTGTTTGTCATTTTAAAATAACTGTGTTTTTCATGTGCATATGGCTATATAATAATAATAATAAGATTTATTTCAATTCCATACAAATTACAATGATACATTCTTATTTATAAAAAAAATTAAACATTGATATTTTATTAGATTTAATGAGCATTTGTTACAATTTATATTATAGATTCCTATATTTAATTTTGTTTGAAATTATTGATTATTTTAATTGTTTGTTAATTGTATGGACCCCTTTCGGGTAAAAGCCTCTCTCCGCCCTCTCTCAAGAAATGACACGATTCTCTATCCTTAGCTGCGTCCAGCCAACTTCCCCCCGCTATCGCCACTGGCGATCGCGGGCCGAAGTTGACCATCTCGCTCTTGGTCGGCCTCTTGCTCTGGAGCCTCTTGGCCCTGACCACCTTACTGACCTTAGGTTCCATCTGTCATCCTGGTATCGAACTAAGTGGCCCGCCCACCATTTTGCCTTCTGTAAAAAAGTCAGAGCATCGCATACCTTCGTCTTTTTCGAGTGTCGACGTTTTTAACTTTATCTTTTAATTTTAGATCTAGGCAACTTCTTTCCATTCTTCTCTGGATAGTCATAATGTTATTTCTGGTTTTGACGTCAAACGTCAGTCGACATAGGTCCAAGTTTGATAACCGTAGATGAGGCTTGGTAATATTGCTGTATCCATCACAATTTTTTTGGTCGGCATGTTCCAGGTAGTTGCTACTTGTCGGTTTATTTCTTCACTGTTTCTTTCTTTACTGAAAGACACTGTTTGCCTAGGTATATATAGTTTTTTACAAACTCAAGAGGTACTATTCACTAAGATGGGCGTTTCACTGCGATTCGTTATAAAGTTTTTTTTTCTTGGTTCATATCTAATCCAATTTTCATGCTAGCCTGGTTTAAGTCGTTAACCATTTTATTTAATTGATAAGGGGTTTCTGAAAATAAAATTATGTCATCAGCAAATCTAAGATGACTTAAGAAGTTCCCATTCATATTAATGCCTTGTTTGAGCCAGGATAATTTTCCCATTACGTGTTGTAAAACGGCTATAAACAGGTTTGGCGAAATTGGATCTCCTTGCCGGACTCCTCTCTTTATGTTGATTGTTTCGCCCACTCGATCTAGCCTGACTCTACCTGTGCTGTTGTTGTAAATATATTTTTGAATGTTAATATATTTTTCTTTATGTTAAGTGCTTTCAACGACTCCCAGATGCTTTCGTGTGAAATTGAGTCAAAAGCTTTTTTGTAATCTATGAAATCTACGTATAATGGTTTATTAAATTATAAATATTTTTCTATTACTTAGTCTACTACTTGGATATGGTCAATCGTGCTGAAACGACTTCTGAATCCGGCTTGTTCGCTAGGTTGATGTGCATCGACGACTGGGGCTATTCTTTCGAGGAGACAGGAGGCAAATAATTTTTAAACACAAGACATCAGACTTATGGGACGGTATTTGCCTATATCAGCTATGTACCTTTACCTTACCTTTTTTATAGAGTAGAATAATTTCAGATTTCAACCAATTATGTGGCCCTTCCCTGACCTAATCTCCAGAACAGCTGAACTCATAAGACTTTCACTGATCTGTAGGGCTATGGCAATACATTTATTTACCCGAGAAAAACGTTTTTACACGTTTTCCGTACGCGCGTACATACATACTATATGAAGTAACTAAATATTTTTCTATATTAAATAATATAATTTTTGTGAACAAAATGAAATAAAATTCTAACAGATTAAAATTTCGACTTATTAAGTGTACAGACAAATTTACACGCAAATAGTAAATAGGAATTTACAAGGGAAAGAACTGCGTTTGCCGTGCGTGTATATCGCCTTAGTAGGCAGATGTGAAATAACTAAATATTTTGTTTTTAAATATGACAGAATTCGCGTGCAAAACCATATAATTTTCCAAAGAACTTAAACTACGATTTATTTAGTGCACGACAGTATAATATAATACCTAGAATATACATATTTTTAAATATACTTATAGACTAAGAGGTCGCGGGATTTTTCGTAACGATCACGGATACGGCCAGATTGAATTCTATGGGTTGTAGAGCAGTCCCCTCATGTGAATGGTCTCGGTCTGCCTGCTGTCAGTGGTTGCAACTCCGAGATATAGAGCTTAGAAGAGGCTTCATTGTTACGAAAAAATAACGATCAGGGAAATGGTCAGTTTTGGTGCATACTCAAAGTATGGCGTGTCCTTATTTGAAATAAGTTGGTCTGCCGGCTCTCAGTGGTTGCATTTCCAAGATATGATGCTCGCAAGTCACAATATTGTTGCGAAAAAAAAACGATAATTGAAATGGTCAGTTTTAGTATCAATTCGAAGTATAGAGCTCCCACAAGTAAAATGAGTTGGTCTGCCAACCCTCAGTGGTTGCATTTCAGAGCTATCATAGTTTAAACACTATATATAATTTGTAAA
>JAAIXJ010000143.1:110942-135585 GCA_013403705.1 Heliconius hermathena
CTCAACACGCAATGCCTCCAGAATTCGGCAGAAAGTGGGGAACGGAGTGTCTTAACACTAGGTTCCCTCTGCCTACCCTGCTGTGTGCGGGATACAGTGTGAAGCTGAAGTATGCATATATGTATTATATTTCAAGCGTAAAAGTCACAAAGGGGCCGCTTGTATATAAAATGAATATTAGTAAATTATGCCTACAATAGATACAATCAAAATAAATATTCTGAATTTAATATTATTAAGGATTTCTAATGCTAAACACTTACTTAAATTCTTAAATTTGGTAATCTACTGTGTAATATGATTTGCAAATATGCCCCATTTTTTCTCCTTGTTCACGTGTTCATAAAGATGAATACGTGTAAGATTGTGTAAAAATGCAATATTTCATAGTATGAAAGTATCCTAGTAGTAGTAGTATCCTTATCAGATTATCCTTACGAAAGATCTCAGGATAACGAAAAGAATAAAAGCGACATCTGTAATAAACAGAATATACTATAACTATTCAAAATATTTCATGTAACTTCTTCCAGTCCTTTTTGTAATATTATTTCCAAGTAACAATACTAGATGGCGCCGAATTTAGATCCAGTACCGTCCGATCCGTACATATATTTTTTTCGTTGATTTAGTCGAATTTGTTGTTCCACACCCGATTTTTTGATCTAACACTGTATCACATCAAATGGCTTGCCATAAATTGTCGAAAATACTCAGTAATCATACAAATTAATACCTTAGTTGTTTGATAAAATAAATAAATAAATTAATCCTTTGTTTCTACCACCAGAAGTCAACTAGAAGTCAAAAGTTTTGTGTTTACATTAATACCAACCCTGCAATACATATTTTTTAATTGTTTATGATATATTTCTTTATGTGTTTGTTAGGGAATTCTTGCCCATTTGGGAACCCAAATTTGGTCTCCAGAGACCTCTCCTAACATTAAACATTATAGTACGAATAAAAAAGCCCAACCCTTGCCCCGTTTGTAAAGTATCGTAGGATAAAAAAAATAAATTTCGTACATAGGCAGTTCTCCGAAACGCTCAAATTTCAAATTCCTTGTGTTTACTCATTAATAGTAAATTATTTTAAGAAGATGAATATCATATTAAATACTTAACTAAATAATAAACAAGTAGTCTAGAGTAGTAAGTAGTTTATTTATTAAATATTGCTTAATTATAGTAGAATTCAATGTTACATTACAATGAAATCATTCTTAATAAAAGCAATTGAAATAAATAAATCGACAATATAATTATATACCAAAATAAGGATCGCGGTGACATATAATACATTTTGTTTCATACCAAAATGAATAGATTATAGTCTATAGAGTTACAGTACGTTGTGATAATATTTTGTGTGATTTTGTTTTATTTTTAGTCTTCGATCGATCAATTTGTAGAGTATTTGTGATAGCATTCATTATAAGCTTATCATGATAAATGTATGTACTGTCATACATAGCCTTTAATACACTATTTTAATTATAAGTTAAATTATTGATTTATCAAAAATTTTAATTTAGAGGCCGGTCGTGGCGCAGCGGCACGAGGTGTGACTGCAAAACCGACTGGTTGTGGGTTCGATCCCCACTCCTCTCCTCGAGATGAAATATTTACTTAAATTTATATTTCCATTTTTTCGCTCTGGTGTCGAGGTTAAGCGCGGCGTTGAGTTCTGCCACTCAACACGCAATGCCTTCAGAATTCGGCAGAAAGTGGGGAACGGAGTGTCTTAACACTAGGTTCCCTCTGCCTACCCTGCTGTGTGCGGGATACAGCGTGAAGCTAATTTAACTTTTTTTAAATTTTTTAATTTAGTTATAGAGAAATTTATTCATAAGTTAAAATTATTAAATAAATTAATTTATTTACAAGTAATAATTATTTACATATATATCATGATATACTATATTGTTGACCATTTTCGATTAATATTTTGATAAGTTTGATTGTTCTAAATTTTTATTACTTTAGCTATTTTATAACATTATTCTCCATGTATTCTTTATAAATTTTGTGGAAAAATGTGATAAATACAATTTTTCTTTAATTTATGATTGTTTTATTCCATATTTAACAAATTTCATACACATTTTTTAATATTCAAAAGTAATTTATACTCTTTTACGTCCTATATATAATAATATTCTGCCGTACCGTATGTATGCCGCACACAACAAGTTAGGCAGAGCCTTTTTCCGTCGAATTCTGGAGGCACTGCGTTGAGTGGCGGAGCACAACACCGCGTTTTGCCTCGACTGCATCAATGCGAAGAAATGAAAATATACATTTAAATAAATATTTAATTTCCGCGAATGGGAATCGAACGGGAATTCCACAACCAGTCGCGTTTACAATCACACTTGTGCCCCTGCGCCACGATTGGTTTATCTTAAAAATGTATATTAAGCATATACATGTATTTCGAGTAATATAAGAAAGTAATAGACTAAAATAGTAATTTCTTTGTTTAGCTGTACTGTAAAAAAGTGTCATTTATATTAGTGGTAGTTTTGAATTAATGCAGTAAAATGTATATTTAAAGATATATTGTAATAGTTAAATAATGCCTCCTCCTACAAGAAAACAGTATGATCAGGAGGGACATTATTCCCTCCTCTCCCCCCGACTCCGACTCCTGAGCACCTCGGTCACCTCGGTCACCTCGGTCGCTGGTCGCCTAAGCTGGGCCTCTCACGGGCAACCGTGAGTCTCACCCGGCTGGGCTGACCGCCCACGTGACACTTGCTCATCCCTCCTCCTCCTGCCTCCCAAGCATTGTGCTCCTCCCCCCGGGCCTAACGGGCCCCCCCCAATGACACACACCATATTTATGTGTGCCGTTACAAACTACGGCCAGAGGGCATATGCCCTGATGCCATTTCCCAGCGCACCCAGCGCTGGAAGGAAGAATGCAACGTGAAAACAGTATACAGGTGGAAGAGGCAGCACTCCATTTACGGAAACAGCATATTGGGTAAAATATTTCAAACCCATACCTAAAGAAATTAATCAAGATGTCTCAACAGTTTGGACGTAGGATTTTTTTTTCATTTCACGATTTTTATCCACACCTGTATTTCGTGTGACGCGATTACGTATAGATCCCAATAACATAAACACTTACTACTACAAAAATACTACTAAAGGTTAAACAATTTTGAACTTTATCGCCAATACCTACGACTTGATTTCGGAATGAGGCGTGTGCGGCGGTGTTCCTTTGATAGGTTTATGTGTGCGTGCGTCGTCCTTACAAATGGCGTTTTGTTTTAAGACGACAATTTTATTATTTATTTTGTTTGAAAAAAAAACTTTTTCATTTTTGGGAATTTATTTTTTTCTGATTTATATTAGGCTTTTATAGAGTAGTTAAAACTGTGGTTTCATTTAATGTGGTGCTTACACTTCCACCCTTATATTACAAAAAAATATTGTTGTAGTGAATATAGATATTATTCATATTAAAACGGCGTTATTTAGCTGCTCCTTTAATCCTTAATCAGATTAATGTTATGCATAATATCTAGGCAATTCATTTTATACGTTTTTTTAAACATGTTTAAAGTGACCGTTAAACATTTTTAAAGTGACATTTTAAAGTACCGACCAGGTCGGTTTCCAGGAGGCGCGGGTTCGAATCCCGCTGCGTTCAAATTTTTATACGTTTTCTAAATAAGTATTTTTCTTTCCTAAGTGTGGAATAACACTTTAAAAATGTTTAAAAATAATATATAATATTATATATACCTTTTTATTTTATATCACGTTTTAATTTCGTATCTCTGAGTAGTAAATAACATTGAATATTCGTATAACTTTTATCACCACAGTATTTAAATTAAGTATAATTAGATTCTCATTATAATATCTATGATTGATAATATAATCAGGACTATTTATCTTTGTTCCTCTATATATAAACTGTTGAAGTTACCAATATTGTAGATTCGTCTTCGACATTGTTACTATGAAACTTGTAATAATTGTACTTGTCTCGTTAGCGGCATTTATTAATGCTGAAATTCTCGAATTTTCCGAAATTCCGGATTATAATACCGCCTATGGATATCTAACAAGATTCGGTGTTGCTGAAGCCAAAAGAATTCGTGAAAATGAAGAAGCATATCTTAGAAACCCCGTTTCAAGAATTGTCAATGGCTCTCCTTCTTCGCTTGGACAATTCCCTTTCCAGGTAACTGATATATTCTTATATTATATTAATTATCTTTTAAGTTTAATTTGTTTCGTTATCACTAATATTGAAAACAAACAAAATCATATTTTACAATTATGTTTCTTTTGGAATAACTTTTTTTATCTATATCTGCCTACATCTGCCTTTTCTATATCTGCCTACCCTGCTGTGTGCGGGACACAGCAGGGTAGGCAGAGGGAATCTAGTGTTAAGACACTCTGTTCCCCACTTTCTGCCGAATTCTGGAGGCCTTACGTGTTGAGTGGCAGAACTCAACGCCGCGCTTTGCCTCGACACCAGAGCGAAGAAATGGAAATATAAATTTAAGTAAATAATATATTAAATATTATATTTTTTATTATTAACTCTTTTATATTTTTAAAGTTATTTTATATAAGAGAGGGCATCGATAGTTGGTGCATTTTAGATATACATATATTACTGCGAATTATAGTTGTATGACATCCTACCCAGAGATAGGTAAAGTCTAGCGTTCAGATCTACCTCTCGATATGTGTCGTCTCTGCTTAAGCAGAAATTTGGAAAATGTGTTAGTTATTCTACTGCCTTATCAAATTATTGATTTTAAAAGACATCATATATTAAGAAAGGGCACGAATCATCATGTACCGATATGTACCGCCGAAAATAGTGTAAATCTCCATAGTATCATTGTAGACAATTTCAAGATATTGGACATCCAACTCCCCACTTTCACATTACAAGCCGAAGATATGGACATAGTTTAAGTATTTTTAAACATTTTTTAAAGTGTTATTCCACACTTAGGAAAGAAAAATACTTATTTATATAAGTATAGTTAGATAAGTATAGTTAGTTAAATAAGTATAGTTTAAGTACCTAATTGAAATAAAAATCTATAAACATGTTGTTTACAATCAGACGCTGTAAAACTGTATCAAAATGATGTTTTTATCTTATTTATTATGATTTTACTACAATTATAATTGTTCATTGGTTTATCCTCAGGCTGGTTTGGTAATTACACTTTCATCCAATTTAGCGGTTTGTGGAGCTGTCCTAGTAAGAAACAGTCGCCTTATTACCGCTGCTCACTGTTGGTTTGATGGCCTAAACCAAGCTCGGATGTTTGAAGTAGTTCTGGGGTCTATTACTTTATTCTCCGGTGGCACTAGAATTAGGACTAGTAATATTGTGATGCACCCCAGCTGGTCACCTCGTAATGCACGCAATGATATTGCGGTTATCTTCCTACCATCATCTGTCTCGCTATCCAGTACGTTACATTATGAAATATTTTATAATATTAAAATTGATTTAATTCCTACAGAAACATTTTAACAAACAATTTCACTTAATGTTTAATATTATTTCAGACAATATTAACGTCATTGCTTTGCCTAGCGGATCACAAATCAATGAGGCTTTCACAAGAGAATGGGCTGTTGCATCTGGTTTTGGAGCTAGAGGAAACAGTAAGTACACATACATGTATATATATATATATATATATATATATATATATATATATATATATATATATTATACGTTTAACGTTTTAATTATTAAATTCTAGTTTTCGCATAGTTTCTTTACCAGACGTGCAACGAAGTATGTATTTGATATGTTATTCCCAGTAGAACAAATTTCCTTGTTTATTTTTTTTAGCTTAGTGACAAAATTAAGAATTTATCGTTATGCGTTTTCGAAAAAAAAGCACAGCCACATTAATGAGGTGCTCTAAATGTGTCTATTTTTCGTGTAAACGAGAGAACGTAAATAATACGCAACTAGTTGTGTAATCATAAGACACTTACTTAGATTGATACATTTCCATTTTTATTACATATTTTTTTGAAATATTTTCTTTATTTCTTTTACAATAGTTTTTTTAGCGTCTGCGGTATGCCGCACACAGTAGGGTAGGAAGAGGGAACCTAGTGCTAAGACACCCCGATCTCCATTTTATACCAAGTTGTGTGTTGAGTAATGGAACTGAACTCTTTGCCTCGACACTAGAGCGAAAATGAAAATTTTATATTTTATTTTCATCGCTCTCGTATTGAGACAAATTTACATATTTCATTTCCTCCAGTGGGAATTGAACCAACAACCTATCGCGTTTTGTGAAACACAAATGCGACTGTGCGCCAGGAGTGACATCAATTAATTGTTTCGTTCATTTTCCAATTGTGTTAATCAGTAAAATATCAACTTAGGAAAGCAAGAAAATTATTTTAGTTAAATATGTTTTAAAAAAGTTGTCCACCATCGATTTTTTTTCTTATAAAAATATATTAATCCTATAATTTTTGACAAAGAATGATTAGATAATGTAATTTACGTAATAATAATGCCAATATGTCCGAAATCTAAATAAAAATAATTTACTATTTTTCAGATGTTGGAATTTCAAATAATCAATTCCTTAGCCATGCTGATGTGCAAATAATAGCTAACAATGTATGCTCCTTAAGCTTCCCGCTCATTATTCAGTCGAGCAACATTTGTATAAGCACCACAAATGGGGCCAGTACTTGCGGAGGAGATTCCGGCGGTCCTCTCTTTGTTCTAAGGAATCGTGTACCTTTACTAGTAAGTTCATTTTTCCATCTAAATAACGTTAAAATAGTCATAATAAATTTTAATAATAATACTTTCGCTTTGGTTTATTAATAGATACAATATATTTGCTTTTAATAAAACATAATATAAAATCCTTTTATTTAAAAAAAATACTACAAACAATACTAATTTTTATTTCCTTTTTTAATCGCCATAATCTTTACATAAGCTAATAGAAAATTTAATTGAGTAATTATTTTTAGGTGGGAATCACTTCTTTCGGACCACATCCTAATGTAGGAGGTTGCGAATCTGGCAGACCTGCAGCTTTTGCTAGAGTTACATCTTTTATGAGTTTTATCAACCAACATATTTAAGCATTAAAATGGACAGTTGAATAAAAGATTATTTTTTAAAGTATTTTTTTTTATTTCATGCCCTATCGCAACTGAAATTTTGCATCATACATATGCAAATGTAAAGAAGACGAACGGACTTTTGTGGCTCCGTTGTCTTTTAATAATAATGATGAATGGGTTGTTGGGTATTTGTCTTTACTTATACAGTGGGACGTTGTAATATACATCAAATTACTTTTTTGTTTGACAGGAAGTTGCGTGAAAAAACAGATATGGAAATTTACACCAAGTCTGGCAGGTTTTAAATTGTTCATTTCAAAGTTTAAAAATCTGCTCTGATTACCTTTCGATTTATAATATATTGTATGGAGGCAAAGAATCTTAAATGGATATTTTTAAAACCAGCGTAAAGCTGTAATTTTGCTGTGAGATATAAGCTTGGACATTATAATGCACGTTTATTGAAGTGGCATCTATGAACAACCCCTACTTATTTTATAAATTGAATTTTTAAAAATGTGTTAATACGGACAATGACGACTACTGCTGTGGTACCAACAATGATTCTTTACAACAGAATTGAAATTAAATACTTACTTATTTATCTTCACGCTGTATTACTAGTGGGAAAGTTGGAGAGAACGGAACGCCAAACGCTACGGTCTCTATATACCCCTTTCACCTCGTCCACTATCATCAACGTTTCATACATGCCATCTGGGGCGTCCTCATGCTTTTTACGTAATTTTCCTCCTTCAGTATCCTTTATGCTGTATTTTCGAAGGTCAACCGAGGTCCCCCATATCTTTGTTACCGCTCACTTTTTCTTCATGAATCTTTTTTGCTATTCCTTCATCACCAATCCATTTGCACGTTCTATTATATTCTCACCGAGAAAAGTATGACTGACTTATTTCTAGCGGATCAGTATATTTAAGGTTAAGTTGTGGACACACGATTGTTTAGAATGCTATCTTGGAAACAGATCAATATGTAGTCGTTGTACGAGTTGGTACGAGACGTCTAAACTTGGAGTCGAATTATGGCATAAGAAGCTGGAAGTTTTAAGATCCATCGATCAAAGAGGAATAAGTACTTTCAAAATATAAGACATCTTTGAAACAGAAAATGGAAACGTTGAAGTATACTCTGCCATTATATTTAAGAATTATATGAGAAAAGCAGCGACAGAAATATGTGGTAAATGAAAACAAGGTTTCAGTAAAAAGCACGATAAATGGTGGGATGATAAAATGAAAGGCATTATAGAGAAAAAGCATGTTAGGATCATAAGACCTCAGATAAATCTAATTTAAAAAAGAAAAAGCATAAGCTACAAAGGCACCAAACGAAAGTACTGATAAAGATGAAGCGTGAAAGTTCTGAGAAAGAAAGAAATAAAATGTTAACGAGCAAAATTTCTAACGAAATTTTAGTAATTCCTAAGGTTGTTTACGAATTTGCCACACATTTTACAGCAGTGAGAAGATCGCAGGAGAAACTGATCTCTGAGATCGCAAAAAAAAACCAAGAATTTTTTTGAGAAGTTTGACACAGGTGTAAGATATTTTGGGAGACTACCTTTGGTACAATACTTTAATCACTTCCCCTACTGCTTGCAGAATACAGCGTGAAGCTGAAAAAAAACAGAATTCGACTAACAGTAATTTCATACAACCTTTGCTGAGATTAAAATAATAAAACGGGAGCATAAGAAGGAAATATGATTTCATTATTTACCATCCGGCTAGAACGAAGGAAAAATAAGTCAGGAATTCTCACTTAACTATGCAGACGGTGATAATCCTCACTGAAATCTTGCATCATTGTAATTAAATATAGTAAAATCTAAAAATAAAATAAAAACATAAGGTACGTTACCACCTTGATGTCGAAGAAACGATTTGTTGTTGTCATATACTTATATTTTTACGGTTCACCACGGGATGTCCGGCTACTTGTGGCTTGGTGTATTCATTTCTACTTGTACAGCAGTGTATTAAATATTAGCAGAAGAAACCTAAAAAAGTAGGCTCGTATCTCATAAAAAAAATTTAAAAAACTTGATAAAGATATCTGTGAGCAACCCATGTTGCCGTTTTAATAAGTTTTAACAGTAGACAAAGACTCTCATGCTGGGTATCACCAATGTAGTAATGTTTATTGAATAGTCATGATTAAATCATTTGTTATTCATTAATGTTATAAATTTGGTAATTAATATCTGTGGTATGCACATGTCTACTAATAGTTCTACAAGGCGTCCCAATCCCAAGGTATCTCATGGTTCTCTTTAGGATACATCAAGGACCCATGTTTAGCCCAAGGGTACATATTGTTAGCTCAGAGGTACCACTCTCCAGATGGCTGACGCCGTCTCGCAGTACGCTCGCGGTACGTAAGCTATGCTCGTATGGTGTTGGTCGTTGACATATTATATACCATTTCTACGACTTGGTATATGACTAGTAGGTGTGTGGTGCTATTTTGTGTCCCAGCTCCAGTGTATGTATAATAGTAGTGTCCGCCCGTCTCATACGGGTATGTGGTGCTATTTTATGTCCTGGAACTCTGGTGTATGTAGTAGTGTCCGTGACTGTGGGGTGTGTCCCGTGCGTTTATTTAACATATCGGCCGCTTAGCGGTAGTGCTTTCGTTCCTACGACTTATATTGATCTCACAAATCAATCAACATCACGAATCACTATTCTAATACAATCTTAATATAAACAAGCGTAATAAGTATCTTCAGAAAGATTACACACAAACGTCCCGAAGAGTTCAATAAGACTGTTGCAGCTGCAGTCTGGTAGAAACTTACGGTGTAGGGGCGGGGCGGTGCCCATACCCTTTCTTTCTTTTATTATAACTAGTTCGCAGTTATAGTGCAGAAGAAGATAGAACGCGCTCTTGGCTTTTCCTCGGAAGAACTTTGAGTTATGACAATGTTATATTGTCGAGTTTCAGTTATTTGAATAAACTTCTGATGGCTATAGAGGCCAGTTGTGGCGCAGCGGCACGAGGTGTGACTGTAAAACCGACTGGTTGTGGGTTCGATCCCCACTCGAGGAGATGAAATATTTGCTTAAATTTATATTTCCATTTCTTCGCTCTGGTGTCGAGGCGCGGCGTTGAGTTTTGCCATTCATCACGCAATGCCTCCAGAATTCGGCAGAAAGTGGGGAGTGTCTTGACACTAGGTTCCTTCATTCAACGGAGTGTCTTAACACTAGGTTCCCTCTGCCTACCCTGCTGTGTGCGGGATACAGCGTGAAGCTGATTTTTTTTAATTTCTGATGGCTAATATTTTATTAAAGCGATACCTTCTAATGGCATAAATATAATTCCTAACACTGTTACCTCTGAATCTCTAAAAGATTTTGGGTTCTTTACGAGCACAACTATAAACGATTCTAACCACTAGACACATCACGAGCCAAGGCATTATTTATTAAATAATATTTTCAAAGGTGTTTGGGATATCAGTTACACCAAACGTTACGTTTCTGTGACCATTCCTGTATTTTTTTTTAAGATCAATTACTTTTAGGCATTTCTGCACTGACTGTTCAAATAAATTAAGAGGTGTTAGTTTCTTATCTGTATTTATAATTGCAAAATTTAGTGACGATTCCTGTAATTTATTATGAAAGAAATCTTAGATTAGTTATAAGTTCTAAATATAGAAAAAGTATAAAAATTTGAACGTAGCTGGACTCGAACCCGCGCTTCCTGGAATCCGACTAGGAGGCGCGGGTTCGAGTCCCGCTACGTTCAAATTTTTATACGTTTTCTAAATAAGTATTTTTCTTTCCTTAGCGTGGATTAACACTTTAAAAAAGTTAAAAATAGTTATAACTTTATTCTTGTAAATCTATAAGTCCTCTACCACCCTCAAGTCCGGGAAGCGTCAGCCTTTGTACACATGCTATTGGGTGATGTTTTCTGTCAAGAGTGACACGTGTATTAATTATTCTCTGTAATATTTTAAGTTCTGTTTGGGTCCAATTTCTGATTCCAAAAGAATAAATTAGCAGTGATATGGCTATGAATAGATATGATAGATAGCTTTGATAGTGATACGGGCGTTAAGATAAGTTTTTAATATTGTATGCAATCTTGATTTAAATTTCTTTATTAATATATTATATTTTTAGCTCTTTCTGATGAATTTATTTACTTTATACAAAACCCAAATATTCATAACCTAACGGTTCTATTGATTCACCACTATTGGTGACATATACATTTTTTCTATATTATTTTTATGGATTTTTATGGATCCAAAAATGTAAAATGCAGTCCGCATTTTACATTTTTGGATTCCAAATTGCACTTTAATTAACGGCCTGTCTTAATAACTTATCTGCACAGATATACAATAGATTTATATGTGTTACACGACTATATACCGAATGTTAAATCCAACATTATGTATATAATCATGTAATACTTACCAGATTATTAAAGTTAGATAAGTTATTGAGACCGGTCGTTAATTTCAGTGGACTCGAAATAGAAATGGCACTATATCCGTTGTAAGGCTAGTAGCTCGATTTTTGCTGGTTGGTCGGCTGGCAGACCAAAGGGTGACGCGTGAAGTCATTGGTATTTGCTGTATTTTGACAGGAAACGATTCGGGGTATTGGCGGGACGCGCCAGTAGAATTTAGTTGAGCTTAATATACCATTGAAATCATTTTAGAGGCCAGTTGTGGCGCAGGGGCACAAAGTGTGGCTGTAAAAATCGACTGGTTGTGAGTTCGATCCCCACTCGAGGAGATGAAATATTTACTTAAATTTATATTTCCATTTCTTCACTCTGGTGTCGAGGACAAGCGCGGCGTTAAGTTCTGCCACTCAACACGCAATGCCTCCAGAATTCGGCAGAAAGGAGAACGGAGAACGGAGAACGGAGTGTCTTAACACTAGGTTCTCTCTGCCTATCCTGCAGTATGCGGGATGAAGAATGAAGTGATTTATTTATTTTATTTTTAAATCATTTTATAACCGATGATCCGAATAAAAATTTAAGCTGCTGGGCCTGTCTTAATACTTTTTAAACATTTACTGTTTGTTGTAACAAACGCAATATTTTAATTTATAATTTTGGGTTAATGTTAATCATTAATAGTTATCATCGTTTTACGAGAAGATACGATCATACCATCTCCTATCTCATGTGATTTGATTGATGCAGATGTTTATGCTAATGACAAATGTATATCTATTCAATTACCATTTTAATCATTTACGTTATCTTTTCATTACATATATAAAGAGAAATATAGCGTAATGATTAGTTTTCAATTAACGGCACCACGATGAAGTTGGCTTTAGTTCTTTTTTCTTTAGCAGCGTTTGCCGCTGCTGAATTAGCTATTCCCAAATATAATACTGCTTATGACTATCTAGAAAAAATTGGTGTCCCTGAGGCCAAGAGGATTAAGGAGCAGGAAGAGGAATATATGAAGAACCCAGTTTCGAGAATTTTTAATGGTTCTGGTGCATCTGCTGGTCAAATTCCATTTCAGGTATACACACTAGAATATTATACAAAGTCCAAATTAATGTGAAAAATAAAAAACAATAATATATTTTTCTTGTACTATATGTTATGTAATATTTTGTCTTCTCATTTTTTACAACAGGCAGGTCTATTGGGGCAGCTTTTGGGTAGCTTTAGCCAGGCAGTATGCGGAGGTGTCCTGGTTCAACGCAATCGTCTTATTACAGCTGCTCACTGTTGGTTTGACGGCCGAAACCAAGTAGGAAGATTTACAGTAGTTCTGGGATCTGTATTTTTGTATAGTGGCGGTACTAGAATAAATACTAACGATGTTGTTATGCATCCTAGTTGGGATCCATCACGAATACGTAACGATATCGCCATAATTCGCTTGTCGTCAAATGTAAATCTTTCTAGTAAGTAATTATTTATATTTTTTTCAACCAAAGCTTCAATTATTTTTTGTCATTCAATAATGTTTAATGTGTATTTTCTATTACAGACACGATCGGGCTCATTGCTTTACCTTCTGGATCGCAACTCAATGATAACTTTGTTGATCAAACAGCTACCGCATCTGGATTTGGAATGACAGGAAATAGTAAGTAATTGTCTAAAATAACACCCAAATCAAAGCGTAAAGTAATCGAAAAGTAGTAAATATGAAGTAAGAAATAATTGTAACATTTGTACTTGGTCTAATAAAAGTTCTCTATGTTTAAGAGTTTTAACTAGGTAAGTACATGTATTACATGCATATGAACGCGACAGGTTAAGGGTTCGATTCACGCTGGAGAAAATTAAATGTTTAATATTTTTTAAAATTTCCTCGCTCTAGTAACGATTTAAAGCGCGGCGCAGATTTCCGCATTGCCTTCAGCATGGAAGTCTCTTAATAAGAACGGAGTGTCTTAATACTGGATTCCCAGGTCCTATCTCCCTGCCTATGGCTACTTTAATATTCATGTATTATAACTTAAACAGTGGTATTTGTGGAAGTTTTGAAGTAGCTATCACTAAAGTGGTCTCTAAGTACGGTTATGTATAAATTGTATTAAATACACTAATATACAAGTATGGCCCACATTTTTATCACATTTATATTATAAAAGCATTTAAATTTATATAAACATGTAATATATTTTAACAGATAATGCCATTACAAACAGCCAATCTTTACGCTTTGGACGTATGAACATAATCAACAACAATCAATGTCGAAATGTATACGGCACTGTGGTCCAGTCTAGCAATATTTGCGCAAGCACCGCAGGTCAATCAAGTACTTGCAGAGGCGATTCTGGAGGCCCTCTCTTCATCCAGAGAAACAACGCTCCCTTACTTGTAAGCTCTATTTACTTTTACCTAAACATATTTTACACGAAACTTTTATGCATAGGATAGAAAAAAGATAAATGTTTGATATGTATTTTCTAATACAGACACCATCGGTCCCATTGCTATGGCTTCTAGATCTCAATTCGATGTTCAACTCCACAACTTTGTTCAACTTTGTTAAGCATTTCAAATTTCACCTACTTTAAAGATATTGTGTATACACCATTATCGAATATTGCACCTTGTTCAGCCTTATTCGAATTACATATAAAAACCTAATAATTAAATATAAAAATCCTTTACTAAAACTCGTAAGTACAATTATTCAATTCCAATTTTTTCCCATGATAGCTTCCGATGTTATTTCTGATATATATATTTAAGCGCTTACTTACAAGAAACATTGTTATTTTCATTTACAGATTGGCATTACTTCTTTTGGACCTGATAACAATAGTGGCGGTTGCCAAGGTGGCTTGCCTGCAGCTTTCGCCAGGGTTACCTCATTTATAAGTTTCATTAACCAACATATTTAAATAAATGAAATATTCACATTTGTGAATTGAAATTTTATTTAAACAAATTCAATAAATACAAGTTATGTTTATTATAAACAAGTGTTTGATTCAAAAATATTCCCTACAGGAACAATTAACCTTTTTTTTACGGGGGGAAATCCTCATCGACTGCCTCCGCCTGGGGAAAGATGGAGGGGCGTGCCGGACTCTTACCGGCTAAAACCCACCCCAGTGTCTCCTCGCACGTGAGCGCGGGGCCGTCCACATTCATCCGCAGCCCCTCACTAGTGCTGGCCGGGTCTGTCCAGGCCTCGTCTCCTGCGCGAGTTAACAAAGTGGTGAGCTAACCTGTGCATCGTCTCAGAGGCGCGCGCGCGCCTACGATACGGGTCTATCGAAAAGGAGGCGAGGACTTCCCCAAGTCCCTCGCCACTAGACCCATTCATGGGGGCTGGAAAAGGGCGTTGTCCG
Organism: Heliconius hermathena; assembly: GCA_013403705.1. Classification (NCBI taxonomy): domain Eukaryota; kingdom Metazoa; phylum Arthropoda; class Insecta; order Lepidoptera; family Nymphalidae; genus Heliconius; species Heliconius hermathena. The sequence continues at coordinate 125,896 of JAAIXJ010000143.1, forward strand.
CCCTTCTCCTGCGCCCTGTGCGCCTTCTGCGCCCGGAGAAGGCAACCAAGATCTCCCTCTCCCTTTCCGCAGTTCAGTTGAAACGCTATTTTTTTTATATATACAATATAATTACAGAAGGACGACATAAAGCATAACAAATAAAGCGTGAAAAGAACAAAATATTATATTATAGCATCCATATGTATAAACCAATCGTTGGTGACATTGAACAATAGAGAACGTACAGCCAAAACTACAAATCAGAAAGACTAAAATGTCGTAGTAGGTCCCTTGGTTATGGTTATGAGTACGTTTTTACGTTTTATAGTCCTAATACAAACTAAAAAGTGAATAGGATACGAAATTATAAAAAGCAATCTTGATAGTTTCCAATAGGAAATATGTACACGATTTACACGATTAAGCGACCTTAATTTCAAACTCGTAAAATAATTTTGAAATAGTGATTGCATAATGTTACTCCACAGGAGAAAAGAAATTGAACCTAAAACCATATTAGAATTTCTTACTTTTATAATCTCGTATGGAGAAGGTGTTGTCCAAAGCTGAGAGTGGCACTTCAAATACTCAGACTATGTTTGTTCATTCAGCAAATTAAAATTAATTTTGACATGATTCCGGGATCGGAAATTTTGATTGAACTTAACCATACGCATTGAGCTCTGGCACCGTGGAATGGTCGGCTGCGTTGTCCCTTGGTCATCTAAAGTTGAGTTCGAGGCAAAGCGAGCGCCCACGAGATCGGATTTCTCTTTCGCCGTATGGACCCAGGTGTCATTTCCTGTGCGTAATGGCGGAAGCGGACCGAAGGCTGGCTAAAGTTGCCAAATGCTGCCTATGAGAGCGCCTAAAACTGATGAGTTCCGAACGGGTAACTCTCAAGCTTCTCGTCGATTTTGGCGATATGCTCGGACCTTGCTCTGGCTTAAAGAACCTAGAGGTTCGGTTATACTTCCTCTTTGAGGCTTTCACCTTCGGACTTAGTAACCAGTGCCTCGGCTCAGATTTGATATGCTTCGCGTTTGCTAAAGACAGCAAGTTTGCAAGACGTATCAAACTATGACTTGCTACCGATTGGCACCACAGTGTTAGGAATATAAAGTTCCATGCCCTGAAGAACCACGTCGGTAACAGCAGCGGCACAGCTACTAGGATCATCGGAAGGGAAGCAAACCGGACCCCAGGGATAAAATAAGTAAAATGTACGCATCCCATCTCTATCTGCTGACATATAGTACCGTACAAACTCTTTCGTGTGTTGTCCATACAATATGATATTGGGGAAGTGATTTTATGCTTAACTGGCCGCTCGGAATGCCATTATAAAAGAACAGAACAGCGACCAGTTGCAGTTTGTTAACAAAATTTCATCGTATTTTAATTTCTGTTAACTTGTATTTTCGATTGAAGCTTCATCTCTAGCATTTATAATATTTTAATAAAACTCAAAAAAAAATTTAATAGAAACATTTTTATTGATAGAAGCAACATCTACATACCTAACGACTTGGGATATTTGTTCAAAGATATTAAGAGTTGAATCAAACAAGAGTCCATAACACTCGAATTTATTTCTCTTGATATTGTTTATTAGTTGAAGTCGAACTGTAGATGCCAGAAGATGAATGATTTCATTTTGAATATATGGTGACAAATATGAGATAGTTTTTTAGTTTAATACGATTTGCTAGTAGCGTATAAAACTGAGTTACAAATCTAAGCAAAGATTATAGTTTTCCTACATTTGTACCACCTTGAAGTGCAAATTTTTCAACATAGCCAAGGAGAGGAAGCAAGCTTTCTATTCTTTGCAATATATTTCACCAAAGTTCCATTTCATACTGAATGTGTCCTTCTTATGATACATGAATTCCCGTTCAACTTATTAATCTTCATTCTGTTTTTGTCGCCACTCGCGTCTTCACGTCGCGGCTGGTTTGCTTGGAATGGACTTATTTCCCAGTCCGTTCGACGGCCGGCCCAAGTTCAAGTTCCGCAGGGGACGCCCTTACCACCGTCAACATCCTCACAAGCTGCTGCCACATAGCGCTTGCAATTATTTCATGAGGAAGAGCCTCCTACAGCGACACCGGTAAGTAGGGATACTTACCCCGTGTCGCTGTAAAAGCCAGTAGGGCTAACATCATGAACCTCAAGTTCGAAAAAAATTAAGGAATTGTAAAACAATGTGAATGGAGGACTCGAGTTACTGCATAAATTAACCAATCAAAGTATATGTTACGTATAATAACACTAACAAAATGGGGAAAAAAGTCCAATGAGTTAGTTGTTTTTTGCTAAGATAAATCTACAAAAAGATCTTTTTTGCGTGTATTTAGTTTGAAATAATATCATATGGAATATTTAAATAAAGCTAAACATGTTCAGAACGTTTTAAAACTTCTAAATATGTGTATATAATATATTTAATTAAATACATATATTTAAATAGTTTTGCGGACCTTTTGGCGCCCCTTTGTGAATAGCGCCCGGGGCATGATGTTAGTTCTACGTATAGTTTTTTATGGTAGTCAAAGTTATTAGCTACTATATGAGATAAATAATAAGTCCACCATATATACTATTAAAGTTTATTACACGACACAGAACAAAGCACAATACAAAAAGCAACGAAAGAACAGTTTTGAGAAGGAATTATAGCGAGCACAAGAGTTTATATATACAGTAAGACGAAATAGAGAGGTTTATATAAGCAAACGAATAAAATAACTAGAAAAGGGTAATTAGCGAGAAGCGCAAAAGGAAGCGTGCATTCGCCGTCGCGGTATGAACTCGGACTGGTGCACCGGCGCGTACGCAGAGCTCGCCGCGCGACCGTTGCAATAAAAAAAATAGGTCAAAAGATCAAGCGCGCTCGGTTCTACTCATGCTATTATTTTTATATTAAATTATTTAAAATAAAAAATAAATTTGCATAAAAATAAAATTACATAAATTAATAAAATTAATTTTTGTTCTCAACCACTACACTACGCAACGCTTTCAATCGCAAGCTTTCATATAAAAAAAGAATCATCACAATCTATTCAGTCAGTCAAAAGTACTGAGGTAAAAAGCGTAAAAAAATACAGTCAAATTGATAACCTCCTCCCTTTACAGAAGTCGCTTAGTTAAAATCTGACACAATCAGATTACGTTGAATACTCGCAAGTAAAGCTAAATTATATAATTTTAATGATAAATATTAATGAGAAATATATAACTACTTTAGAAATTATTTCCATTTCTTCGCTCTGGTATCGAGGCAAAGCGCGGCGTTGAGTTCTGCCTCTCAACACGCTATGCCTCCAGAATTCGGCAGAAAATGGGGAACGGAGTATCTTAACACTAGGTTCCCTTTGCCTGCCCTGCTGTGTGCGGGATACAGTATGAATCTGATTTAATTTTTATTTTTCAATTATTTTCGAATGCAAAATGTAAGTATATTTAATCTCTATATATAATAAGACAGTAAACATATTTTGTCTTACATTTAGTAATTTTAACTGAAATGGATAGAGGAACACTTAAAAAGATTTTTTGTCTGTCTGTCTGTCTGTCTGTCTGTCGATATGTATGTCCACATTTTTCTCTGAAAGTACTGAACCAATTTACTTAAAAGTTTCACCAGTTGCTTTGTTTTAACTCAACTTAACTACTAATGTTTGGTTCATCAAAATCAGTTCATTAAAAAAAAAGTTATCGTCATTTGAATGAACTCAAGGCATTAGTTTGCCTGCGAATGTTATATAGGGATCGCGCTGGTAAGATTCCTGGCTAAAGAATGACATTCGAAACGTCTTAGTTATATGACTGTTGATAAAAATATATATTTTTGAAGTACTGTTATACAATATTTTATACAATAAAGTAAAGAAAATTGAATTGTTAGTAGAGATTACCTTCATAAATCATAACAGTTAAGTTTAAATCGTAATTAATTCAACACAGAGATAAAGAACGATTTGATCTTCAAAGAGATATAAAGAAAATACATAGATTTTTTGGTTCGTTCCTACGTTTGAAATAAATCTATATAAAAAAGCCTAAAAACATCTTTTCTACGTGTACTCTGTAATAACTACATATTTACCAATTGTACATTTAGCTCATAATATATGTAACTAATTTAAAAAGTGTACAGGAGTTAATATGCAATTATTACAGTTATTTTACAAAGAATATTATGAATCATTACCCAAATCAATAATTTAATATTTAAGGCTGTTTCTGAAGCACTACAGTATAATACAATATTAACAGAGCTTTGAAAAACATAACATAGGTAAAAAGAACATAATGTTAAAAAATAAATACATATAATAAATAATTAGCTTTATGTATATTCATGGAATATCAAATATCAACATTGGTCGTATCTTTTAGTTCGAAACAATCAAATTTTTTTATAGAAATTACGATAATGTCGTAAAAAAATCATATTAGAAATCATTATAGTTGTCAGTCAATTCTGCTTATTAAATCAATAATCATGTATTTTAAGCGGGCGAAGCCGTAGGCGGGCTGCTAGTGTTTAATAAGGTATAATTAAATTTAAAATAAAATAATATAAATCAGTTTAGCATAGCAGAGATATAAATTTAATTAAATATTTCATCTCCTCGAGTGGGGTTCTTCTTTATATTTTTGTTTTACAACAATGAACTCTTTGTAACCCTGTAAGTGATAACCGTACGTTGTGTTACTATTTAAAAAAATGTACATTAAAATTAATTTTTTGGCGAAACGACAACATAATTTTACACTTTTGGCGGGACTCATTATTAAATTCCATCACATTTTCGCACAAAAAGCACATCTTCATTTTTGTCATGTTAACTAAAAACGTCTTCACTCCAAAACGAAAGGTAAGTAACTAAGTAATATGCTCAAAAACATCTCATTCGGCCATCTGCACTTTTATTGCATTTAGAAACAATACCTCTTCGAAAATAATTTTATTGCATTTGGTTTGCTTTGTATGCCGCCGCAAAATGTTTATCTATAGTAAAAAGTAGACAACTAATTGATATTTACCGATTTATCGTAAATAGCGTTTATTAGTTGGCATTACTGTCGGAATTTCTTTGATTTTATTTTTGCTAAAATAATTTTGTTTATTATAATTCTATCATATATATTTATTTCCTATGCAAATTCTTAACACACTGCAGGGTAGGCAGAGGGAACCTAGTGTTAAGACACTCCGTTCCCCACTTTCTGCCGAATTCTAGAGGCATTGCGTGTTGAGTGGCCGAACTCAACGCCGCGCTTGTCCTCGACACCAGAGCGAAGAANAGATATGTGATTACCTGTGCAGTTAACACATTTCGGTGGGTAGGTGCCAAAAAGTTATAACGATTTTTAAATTGCTCCTATATAATTTTTCATTAAAAATAGTTTAAACAAATTAATAACATTTTAAATTATAAATAAATAATGTGTTAAGTGTCACATCATGTAAGTGAGTATTAGTATTTATTTAATGTAAGTGAGTATTAGTATTTAGAAAACAGATTTAGCACAGACTTAATATCATGGATTCATTATTTCACTTGAAAAATAAGGATGATTTCATATTTAAATATTTTTTTGTATGTACTTATATGATTAAAATTATCATTTAACAGGTGAACAGCTAGAATAAACATTAATTTTAAGACCTGACCTTGACCTTCTATTATATAATATAATACTTTACTTTAAAGCATAAGGCAAACCGCGCATTTCATCATCTATTCTCAGTAAAACGGAATCTAAAAATAATAAAATATTTCAAATGATGGCAACCTTTGCTGGCGGCAGTTATTTTCCAGGCAACCATGTGTTCTTTAGTGATGAGAAAAAATAAGCTTTAATTTGATATATAATTCATTAAAAAAACACATGAGTGCAAATATTACCATTAAGTGACCTGTTTAAACCAGGCGACCCTGGGCTTACGGCAGACTGAAAGCTGGCAACCATTGTTTTTCCAATTCCTTATACGACTTTCTTTCAAATGATGTGCGATTCACATAAAGTGCAATTTTCTCCAAAAAGGACTTACGAAAAACATTAAATAAAGGTGATTGCGGCAGAATTCTTTTAGACAACCCTAGTGTTATCTATTCTACTATCATGTATCATTCTTAAATATAAGTTTCATTACAATCACTGATCCCTACAGATTTAAGCAATGGGATCTCGACCTAATATTATAGTGTAATTTTGCACATTTTGAATATTTGATATATTATAATACGAACGTACCAAGCCATCTATACTAGATTGTCCCTATCGTAATCCCACAGCGGACAATGACATTATCTTCTTCTGCTCTACAAAATTGTCCAACTTTACTTTAATCATCGTATGATATAATTACCAATGCAGGACATAAGAGCAATAGGTCTCAACTTTGGAAAAGCATTAGAATTTGATTTATGTTTTGGTATAGGGACTGTTTTAATATGTTATAAATAAGTAATAACGATTTACCTTCAACAGGCAAGTTGTAGTTCAAGCTTTAAGTAATGGCGTCATCCCATGGTGACGTATCTTTTCTTTTGAAGCAATATTGCAGTTCTTCCATTTAAAAATCCTGTCCTAATTTTTAATTATCGAACTTAAGAGTAGGTTGCAAATTTTCTACATAGTCTGGAGTTAAAGAATGTAAAAGATCTCTTTTACTAGTTTCGTAGATTTTTTGCAAACTTTGGTTTAACTCTCTTCATCCAACACATTTTCTTCCAGATAGCAGGGCTGTCGGTAACTTCATCAATTTGTGTATAAAAACTCTATCAGTACATTAATTGCTGAGCCTGCGCTATTTTTAGTTTGAGTTTATTAAAATTGTGTGGAGTTGGGCTTCGTCTACAGTTTTTTAGAGCCAAACGCCTTCCCACTATAATTCGAGACAGTGAGGGATCCCAATATGTTTTTGGTTTAAAAGATTGGATAGGATTGGTACAATTTTTTTTATGGGAATACTTTTATCCGCAGCTTTATTTATTTCGTTGGTAGAAAAAAAATATTGAAACGTATGATCCAAGCTAATTTTTAATAAATTTTGATATAACTTCGAATTTACTAATTTATAATTAAGATTTTAAAGAATATTTACTTGAATATCTAATTCTAAAGCTTATTTAATAATTAGATGATCACTACCCAAACATCCGTTGGTTTCCCATTAAAAATACAACAATATCAGATTTTACACAGATAATGTCCCGAGATGAAGTCTGTAAATTATTGCTTACAAACATAATTCTGGTATGATTACGATTATTAGGTGCTATAAAATTATAATATGATCTAACGAAGCATCAAGAATTTGTGAGCCTCTAAAGTTTTGTTTAAAGGATTTCATCTACTCAAATATATATTTTACACTTGCAATTATTTTTTCTACTACTGACTTATTTGATTGTACAATATTTTTCATTTGTATAATATGTTATTATTGTTTCTTTTCTCTGGAGTTTTCATTGCTTTCCTCGCTTTCTTTTAGTGTTGCTTGAGTTGTATTTCCTGGATGTTAATTATTTTATTCGACTCTTTTTTGGTTTTCATATTGTTTTGCTTTATCTTCATCCTTTGAAATTTCAGTTATCACATAATTCATTTTCGTTACTTATAAATAGAATTTCTTTTTCTCCTTTATGTTGTATAATTGTTTCTCCTGATATACTCTCCTGGGGAGACGTTATTTCTTCTGAGTAATTTTCATTGTCTGATGGCTTTTTAAATTTTCATCATTATTATTATAGTGCGAACCCTTTTTTCTTTAAAATATAATGAACACATTTTATATAATAGAAAGATATGTGATTACCTGTGCAGTTAACACATTTATATATAGATATGTCACAATTTTCATGTCTTCCACTTTATTTGGGACACATATTATTATAATAAGGATTTTTTTGCCAAATGTCCATATGTCCAACAATAAGAAAAAAACATATATAACTGGAAAATATACGCCGCCGCATATTAAACTTGCCGCCGTAACCATAAATGTAGTCTGGTACCATATTACCCTTAAAGCAGAAGCGTACAGTCCCACTATCAATCCACACTCCTGGACTTGATTGCTTTGTCAGCCGTCTTACTGAAATTATTTCTGATTGGCTCTTGAAAGATTCCAAAAGTTCCTTCTCCTCTACTTCAATATCTTAATATTTAACCGTTCCATACGTGTAGCCTAATAACCTAACTTAAATATATTCTATAACCGAGACTATTATTAACCATCTTATCAGCTTCCCTCTAGTTTCAAATTTTATAAAAACCTTGTACTTGTATTATATATTTGATGCTTGTAATATTTAGTAAGTTTACTGACATTAGTAACTTCACCAATCAAATTTGTTTGGGTAATACCTCAAGTTATGTTAAACACACTTTGTATTTTTTTTTTCATAATATGTAAGTATACTCTTTTATCATTATAAGAATTACACTGTCACACCCTTGTGCCCTGTGCTACAACTAATATTTTTACATACAAATAATATTTTTACAAAAAACACAAAATGAAAATTACAGATTTTTCCAATTCAGTAAACAGTTATATAAATATGTCTCAGCATTTAGCAATTTTGTTGAATAAAAAACTTTAAATTGATATAACTTTTTTATTTATAAACCGATTATAACAAATCAAACATTAAATGTTAAATATTGCCAAAATCCAATAGTGTTAACTACTACTACTACTCTACATCGGTTAAGTTGTTTCTGAGATTTATATGAAAATACAGACAGACAGACAAGAAAATTAAATATTGTTTCGGGTTCAGGTTTTCATTGACAAATACCTCCAGTAATAGTTTTTCTGATACATCTTTCACGCACAGACACAGATATGTTACCATTTATGTAGATAATCATGTACCTACAGTCAGCCCAATGACAGAAGCATATAAAAATTTGCTATCTGTCTCAAAATATACAATCCTATTATTTCGATTATGATATGGGGTATCTCAAGATACTCCATATCATAATCCTCTATTATCAATAGAGATGTGCCGAATATTCGTTTGGTATTCGGTATATATATATCATCGTTCTCTGCGGGTGAATATGCGTGTCCAGTTTGGCATCGCTCCACTCATGCAAAGGAGATAAACATAGCATTAAGTAAGACTCATTTAATTTATAATAATAACTAGCGGCTCGCCCACGGCTTCGCCCGCTTAAAATACATGATTATTGATTTAATAAGCAGAATTGATTGACAACTATAATGACTTCTAATATGATTTTTTTACGACATTATCGTCAAAGAATTTTTGATTGTTTTAAATAAAAAATACGACCATTGTTGATATTTGATATTTATAAAATATACATAAAGCTAATTATTTATTATAAATATAAATTTTCGTAACTTTATGTTCTTTTTACCTATATAATATACTCTGTTAAATGTGCTGATGTCAGTGAATAATTTAATTTACTCATTCAGAAACAGCCTTAAATGTTAAATTATTGATTTGAAGGATTCATAATATTCTTTGTAAAATAACTGTAATAATTGCATATTGACTCCTGTACAGTTTTTAAATTAGTTACATATATTATATGAACGAACCAACCAAAAAATCTTTGTATTTACTTGATATTTCTTTCAAGATCATTCTTTATCTCTGTGTAGAATTAATTACGACTTAAACTTAACTGTTATGATTTATG
>JAAIXJ010000143.1:136718-159475 GCA_013403705.1 Heliconius hermathena
CTCTGCGGGTGAATATGCGTGTCCAGTTTGGCACCGCTCCGCTCATGCGAAGGAGATAGACATAGCATTAAGTGAGACTCATTTAATTTATAATAATAATTAAATAAAAATAATCGAACCGAATGTATTCGGCACCATAACCGAATAATTCGGCCGATTTCGATATTGGCCGAATACGGCACGACGATAATGAAAAAGATGACATATATATACCGAATAAAAACCGAATATTCAGCGCATCTCTAATTATCAACAATGATCGTCAATATGGATTTCGCCAAGGTCGCTCAAACGGGGATCTTCTGGTTTACCGAACCCACCGCTAGACTGCGGTTATTGAAAGCAGGACAAGGCCTGGCAACTAGTTTGAATATGGTAAAGTATTAATAACATAATAACATTATAATAATAATAATAACGTCACGCATATGGGCTTCTCGAAAATCTATGCAAGTGGATCGCCAACTTTCTCACTGGACGCAGCATCAAGAAGTCCCTATCGACTGATTTTACCCTGAATACATGCCTGCCACGCTGACGCCCCCCAAGGCGTGCAGTCCCCTACGCTGTTTCTTCTGCATATCAATGACATGTTAGATGCTAGCTTAAATTCCTATGCAGACGATGGCGCAGAACAAGCTTTATACTGTGACAGTGCAAGAAAACCATCTTCTCTCTTACTCTATATTGACGGAGAAAACCTCTTCGTAATGTTCTTCCGCATACCGCGACTAGCAATACTATTTGCAGTGTTATATTTTGGCAAACTTCTCTCTTCTAGCTTAATTGCAATAGGTTCATAAATAAAAAGTGTTATAATTGATATCCGATTTTACAAGCACTTACGAGATTCTTAGTATTGAACTAAGTATCTTTTAATTTGCTGTAAAATTACTGTTTATTGAATTAGTTGAAACTTTGGTTTTCAGTGCATAGATATTGTCTTTAAAATTATAATGTTATTGGAACACGTAATTCAGTTTAGTAAATAATTAATTGTATTGACAAGCGGGCGAAGACATGAGCGGGTTCCTAGTGCTGATATAAATGATATAATAATAATACACTCGTATCTAAAATCGGTTTAGTTGTTTTTATTTAATAGAACCGTAAACACATTGCATTAGGTTTCTCTCAGTGAGATCATGTGGTACCCAAACGTCAAGTTTTTTCTTGTACCCTGACTTTCGTAAATGACGTAAAACTGTTTTGTGACCAACATCCAGTTCTTCAGCAATGTCGTAGCTACTAATATGTCGATCTTGCTCCACTTTCTTAAAGATGGCATTGATTTTATGTGTGACAAGGCATCCAGACCTCATCTTTCACACTAAAATATCCTGACTTAAGAAGCTTGAACCAAATTTATGCTAAATGCTCTTCTTGATTAGGCAGGCGTTAGGTCCGTAAACCGAACAAATTTTATTCGCGGCGTTCGTCGCATTTTTACCTTTTTTGTAATAAAATTTTAAAATGTACCGAATTTCTTCGTCACGTACGTTCATTTTGCTTGCTTGAAAAACAATTGAAAAATGGCGGTAACTAGTTTTATTTTTTGCATCTTCAGGATGTCACCTCTAAAGGTAGTAAACCCAGCCAGTTACATTCAGTACAGCCAAAGAGGTTTGATTATTAATAAATTAATAATACATTCAAAATACATTCCGTTTCCGGTCGTCAAAGTGTGAACACTATTCTTAACTATCCGTATTAAATCGTTCTATAATAATATTTAAAACTTTAAATTGGAGAAAAACGTAGTCTAAATTATAACACTAGAATAGCGGAAGACATGGATGATATAACTCGTGAATTTTCTCAAGATCTATCCAACAAAAAGTAAAGCGGAACATCCAAGTCAACAATTTGAGGTTAGAAATTCAAATATCATAATACCAGTACAACGTCAGTTTGACAGTGTCAATTTCAGTTTGGAAAGTTAGCAATACCATAGTGTTTCCATTAGATTATAAGTAAATATACTGTTGACAAATCATTCATTCTTTCCGTTCCGTTCTACGTCATTTTAATTACTATTTGAGAACATGGAGCTAGAAATGCAAATACAGTCCGCCGAGCTAACAAAATCTCTAACGCAAAATATAATGGACCGGATGGACGAAAAGCTAGTTCCTGTTATTGAAGAAAATAAACTATTAAAACAAAAAATCAGCAACCTAGAGAAAAAAATTGAAAATTACTAAAAAAAGGAAATAAAGATAATAATATAATTATTTTTCGTTTAGAAGAAACAGAGAAACCTGCGGACGACTTACTTAAAAACATTAAAGAAAATTTCAAAAGGGATTTAAGTATAAAATTGGATGAATACGAAGTGAATAAATTACATTGTCTTGGAAAGAATAAAGTCGAAAGCAAACCGAGATCGGTGTTATGTTCTTTTACAAACGGCTGGAAAAAGAACGAAATTATGAAAAATATAAAACTAATACTAAATATTTAAAGGAAGGGAAGGGAAGTTGGCCAAATTACAAAAGTGCACTATTTAAGTGCACTTCGGTTAATCCGTTTATGAGATTATCGTGAACAAACACACAGACGAACAGACAAACTGACCAAGTTGTATTATGTTGTTAAATGTCCGTAATAACAATTTTTCTAATATATCTTTCATGTACAGACACCGATGAGTTAGGATTTTATTGTAAGTATCGATAAGTTGTGTTTTTATTTCAAACATTCAATTGAAGATTCTTATGGGAGGTACGATAATGCGACGTAAAGTTTTAATAATTTTCACATAAGAAATCTCAAGTGTGTTGCAAACATACATTATAGGTATATTAAAACACGAACATAATTCAGTGTATTAAGTAAATAATTCTGTGGTTTAAGCGGGCGAAGCCGCGAGCGGGTCGCTAGTATATCTATATTTTTCAATTATTATTACCAGTACCAGTATCGATACTAATGTAGTATCTATGTATTTAATATTTTTTCGCCCTTTAGGGTTTTTAGGTGGAAAACGTAGACAATGTTTTAATTTGAGAAAATATTTTATTAAACCATAAAAATGTTGCTAGTTTTTATAATTCTAATAGAATTAAACAACTTTCTAAAGTGTCCTTTCCTTGTATGCGTTATAGTAACTATTAGGAGCTATTGAACAAAAAAATACATTGTCATTTATATAAATATGCTATAATATTATAATATAATATATAAGATATTATATGTTATTTTAATTTTTATCTTAAAATAAATAAATGTATTTTGATCAAATTTATTTTTCTTAAAAAATTAAGAATGCCCAAGCTATCATTTCTCTATGAGGATATAAATAAATAGTTATAAAGGTCAGCTAAATCATTTACATCATTACACCATTCATACATGACGAATGTTACAATAAAAAGTAAATAAAAACAATTAAACAGATTTTACCGCTCCCGCACCGCGCTCACGTCTTCGCTCCTTAAATCGGTTAAGTCGTTTCTGAGATAAGGTCGACAAACAGAAAAACAAACAAACAGACAAAATTTTTAAATATCATTTTAAATATCATTTGTTTCTGGTTCTATTACTTTGTTAAATGCCGCCAATAATATTTTTTTTTATAATTTTAATGAAAATCGAAAATGCCACCCTATTATTAGAAATTTTAAGTGCGCTACAAGCATACATTATTTATTAAAACAGGAACGTAATTCCCTGTACTTAAACAAACAACTAATTCACAAATTTAAGCGGGCGAAGCCGCGAGCTGGAGCAAGTTAAGTAAAAAAAAATACCTCAAATAGGCAATTAGTAAAAATAATAATTGATCAGAGCTAATGTAAAATTAGAATAAGTAAATCAGTATCTGTAAATAATAACTAGTAAGAAGTAGGAAAATTTTAAAAAATGCATTTAATACAAACAATTACTTATTTACATATAACTATTAGTAACGTTTAGGAAAAAGATTGTATATATAGAAGTGATTATAGTGATTATATTAATCCACGCTTAGGAAAGAAAAATACTTATAAAAATTTGAATGTAGCGGGACTCGAACCCGCACCTCCTGGTAACCGTCCAGGCTGTCTGACCACTAAGCCATACGTTCTCATCAAGCTACGTAGAATAAAACAGTTTGGTTTTAAATAATATGCGCAACTGCTTATAATATTCGTACATAATATATAGTAAGTGTTATTATTTAATATTACATATAAATAAAATGTACTTAAACGAGCATTAATGCTGTAGAATATAGTAATACTACGTAAAACGAAACACATTTGGTGTGACAGCATGACGGAGTAATATTTTGACAATCATTTTGTAATCTGTGTTAATATATCATTTCGTTGTTTAGTGATTTTTGCTATAAACTGTTAATAATGGAAGAAATTGGAATTATTCTACCTGAAAAGGTAATATTATTGATTATGAAGAACTTTTTTAATAATGTTTGAACAATTAGTGTTCATAAATTATTTGATTTTTTTTAGGATGATCAAGCCCCGGACACCAAGGGACTTGCATATGTAGGTCCACAAACATTTGATGAATTAGAATCAGAAGATCTTTACACAAAATATAAGGTAGTGACTATATTATTCTCTTGTTTATACGTAGTGTTACTGATTTTTAGTCTCATATAATGCCTACTCATCTTAATTTTTTATACAATCATTATAAAAAGTTCTATTGAATTCAATTTATAGAAGTTACAAAGAATGCTTGAATTCCTTGAAGTACAAGAAGAATATATTAAAGATGAACAAAGAAATTTGAAAAAAGAATACCTCCATGCTCAAGAAGAGGTTAAAAGGATTCAATCAGTACCACTTGTTATTGGTCAATTCCTTGAAGCTGTTGACCAGAACACAGGAATAGGTAATAATTTGTCATTAAACTGTGTTTTTCACCAATAGACCCACAGCAGTTTTCTCATTGTATTTTAGCAAACTTTCCTTAACTTGCAGTGTTTGTTAAATTTCAATGGGAAAATGAAATTTTACTGTAGTAGATAAAGATGAGTGAATATTTTTAAACATTTTTAAAGTGTTATTCCACACTCAGGAAAGTAAAATACTTATTTAGAAAATGTATAAAAATTTGAATGCGGGGCGGGGCTCGAACCCGCGCCTCCTGGAAACCGACCAGGCGCTCTGACCACTAAGCCATGCGTTCTCGCCAAGCTACGTCGAAATTTTTATACGCTTGTTACAACTTATTTATGTTGTTAGCATATAATATATGAGCATAAGTTATATATAAGCATAAGTTGTCTTTCTTCGTGTAATCTTTCACACTTAATATGAAAATCTCTGCTAGATGTGGAATGTTCTGGAATCTTTTAAGCTGCAGAATTGCAGGCTACCTGTTCTGTGAAGCTGCACTGCTTTTTTTTCTTTTTAACCAATCCAAGGAGTGAAACAAATTACATGGGAGTAAAAATAGGTGACGTGAATGTAAATTGCCTGCTGTATGCAGATAATGCAGTGCTCATTGCATCATTAGAATATGAGTTGCAGGCATAGTTACTGCTTTGAAAGAAGGGTGCCAAAATAATTGTCTAAGCCTGAATGCGAATAAGACAAAAGTATTTGAAAAAAACAAAGAAAGGATGAAATGCAAGATCAATGTAAATGATAAGATATTATAACAAGTGAATGAAGTGGTATATTTGGAAAGTGTCCAGTAAAGATGGAAAATATGAGGTGAATGCGGAAAGGCACATTGCTGCTGGTAATATGGTTAATGGTGCCTTGGCTGAATTGGTGAGAATAGCTGCAAATTTGGCCATACACAATGCTGTGTTGGTTGTACTAATGCTGTTATACGGCAGTATAATGTGGGTGCTATGAAAGACGAATAAAAGAAGGATTAAGGTTGTGGAGATGCGATCTCTTCGTAGGATATGCGGAGTTAGCTTAGCTGATCGAATCCGCAATGAAGAGATACATAGAATGGCAGGTACTAGTGAGGATGCCATAGTGAGAATGAAGTAGAATGTGCTCAATTGGTTGATGAAACATCGAAAGAATGAGTGATAAAAGAATGACAAAAAAAATTATGATGGAAAAGTGAGCGGAAGAGAGGTAGGAGGGGAATTCGGTTGACCTTCGAAAACACAGTATCAAAGATACTGGAGGAAGGACATGTATAAAGAGGTTGATGACAGTGGACGAGGCGAAAGAGGTATCTAGAGACCGTAGTGTTTGGGGCTCCATTCCCTCTAAGTACCCCACTAGGGATACAGTGTGAAGCTAAGTTAAGTGGGCTCATAGCCACTGTGGCCCATTTTAACAGATTTTACAGTGAAAGAGATATAAAGATAAGTCGGTGGACTTATCTTTATAGTCCTATATTTTAATATAATATTAATATATTTAATGTTTTCAGTTGGCAGTACAACAGGCTCCAATTACTATGTGCGCATCTTATCCACCATAGACAGGGAGTTGCTAAAGCCATCAGCGTCTGTCGCTTTACACAAACATTCTAATGCATTAGTCGATGTGTTACCCCCAGAGGCTGACAGCTCTATATCTATGTTACAAGCAGGTATATATAATAGATTTTTTGTTTTTTTTTTAGCTTCATGTTGTATCCTGCAGAATAGGTAGACAGGAACCTAAGTGTTGTGACACTGTGGTAACTAGACAAAGTATTTAACACTGAGAGAAAATTAAAATAGTTTATTACCTGGAATGGTTATTGAACCCACAACTATTGTGATTACAATCAGATGATGCCACAATGGTCTAAAACTAAGTACAATTTTTACTGGTGCTTCATTTTTAATCTAATTAGATTTTAATGGTAGCCATCATGATGCTGTGGAACACGGTGTGACTGTAAACATAATGTTTGTCCGTTTGTCTGACTGTACTCCCTATGGCTATGGACTTGGGACTGGCAGTAATGAATATTTTTATTTGCACTAGTAACAACACAAAGCGCGGAATTCAATTCCGCACCCAACATATGGAGGTGCATGGGAAACAGGGTCATAATGTCAATTTGCAACAAACTTATTGTTAAACTATTGAGACTTATTTAAGAAAAAATGTAATTTCAGATGAGAAACCTGATGTCCAATACTCAGATATAGGAGGTATGGACACACAGAAGCAAGAGATTAGGGAAGCCGTAGAACTGCCGCTCACACATGTTGAGTTGTATCGTCAGATTGGTATTGAACCTCCGAGAGGCGTGCTAATGTATGGTCCACCAGGTTGCGGCAAAACAATGTTGGCTAAAGCTGTTGCTCATCATACTACAGGTTTGTAAATTATTTGGACCTACACAATTAGTTGTTAACTCACCCCGTTTCGTGGTTTTAATCCCGACCTTAAATCCATTTGATCTTATGGAGTAGAAGTCTGGCGAACTGCAAGCAACTCAAACTTCGATATAATCCAACACTTCCAATCTAAATTTTAAGGATATCTACAGTTAAGCAAAAGATTACAAACAAACTAAACTCATGCTCCCGTCGCATTGAAAAACATCCCCACGTGCTTGCCTGCAAATTAAAGAGTCGAGCCAATTTTTTTAAAACGCCGAAAAGAAAGCCACCGAATTCTGAAAGCATTGCGTGTTGAGTGGCAGAACTCAACGCCGCGCTTAACCTCGACACCAGAGCGAAGAAATGAAAATATAAATTTAAGTAAATATTTCTATCTCCTCGAGTAGGGGTCGAACCCACAACCAGTCGGTTTTACAGTCACACCTCGTGCCGCTGCGCAACGACTGGCCTCGCCATTGCCGCCTGGCTCCTACGCTCCTTTCACTGCATCAGCTGACGATCTCTGCTTCAGCTGACTATTTATTTAAAATAGCTTGTAAATATCATCTAACACATTTTCAAGTGAAAGGAAATCATTGAATATACAGGCAAGAGAGAATGCTATTTATTAAATATATATAACATTTTTTCGGTTTCCAAGAGGCGCTGTTTCAAATCCCGCTACGTTTAATTTTTTATACGTCTATAAAAAAAAGTATTAAAATTTCTATACAAATTAAATAATTATTTTTCTTTCAGCGGCATTCATACGTGTAGTGGGTTCAGAGTTCGTGCAAAAATACCTGGGCGAGGGTCCTCGCATGGTCCGCGATGTATTCCGTCTCGCCAAGGAAAACAGTCCTGCTATTATATTCATTGATGAAATAGATGCTATTGCTACCAAGAGGTAAAATATATATGTATATTTTTATACCTTTTTTTATACCCTGCCGTGGCGCAGGGTACTGGCCTCTACTTCTATCTTAACACTTTAGTGGAACTAAACGTCGCGCGGACAACATAAATTACAGAAGAAAATTAAATTCAAATTCTTCTCTCTATAGATATATTCGATTCGATTCCCACTCGAGGAAATGAACTCAACACGCAATACCTCCGGAATTCGGCGGAAAGATAATACTAGGATGCAATACAGCGTGCTGAAAGCTGAAAAAAAATAATAATTTTATTTTTATACACATTTTTAAATATTTCTGTAAAAATTAAATTTAATTTCAGATTTGATGCCCAAACTGGTGCGGACAGAGAAGTTCAGAGAATTCTATTGGAGTTGCTCAATCAGATGGATGGGTTTGATCAGACAACTAATGTCAAAGTAAGTATAAGGAAGAGATAAATAATAGTTTTTTTTTTTTGGAACTAAAAACATTAAATTTTTAACTTCACGCTGTATATGCGGGTATTGGAGGGTAAGTTGGCGATACCTAGTATTGAGTCACTTTCCGTACAATTTTTGAGACTGCGTTTAGTGGCGGAACCCAACGCCGCGGCTTGTCTATAACTGAAATTGTTATTTAAAATGGTTTGTTACTATGTATCAGGTGATTATGGCTACAAATCGTGCCGACACATTAGACCCGGCATTACTCCGTCCCGGACGTCTGGACAGGAAAATTGAATTCCCACTTCCTGACAGGTATGTCAATGACGGTACTCTAGAAATTATTATAAATAATTGAGATTGAGAAGCAAAAAGTTCTTCAAATATACATTTTTTATTTTTTGTTAAAACTACAGACTTTGTTCCGTTTCCGGTTGTATATCGAATAAGTTGTCGAGACTTACGCTCTCGCGAAATAATTCAATAAATGTGAAAATCTGTAGATATCCAGTGCAAAAGTGTTCTAACTGGAATCTCTACACGTGTGAGCTTCAAAAGAAAAATCAAGGTACGAAAAAATAAATAATCCTAGAAGGAAAACTCGAATCAAGTGAAATACAATTAAATAAATTCTTCGGATTTTTTTTCGATATTACGACAGGGTAGAAACAAAAGAAAAAAAATCATAAATAACGAACAATTGTCATTTTGACAAACTGCTACCAACCTAACAAACAAAAAACGCGTTCGGAAACTTTCTAGTAAACTATTTAATAACACAAATTACGTTACATTTCACTACGCAATGTCTACCGAACCGTGACCAGAAATGTCTTTTTCTTGACTTCAGATCAATTAAATTTAAAAATAACTACAATTACATGAACATGAAGTTACTGAATATATGAACACTCTCGTAATATCTATTATACACTCAAAGATATTGAAGTGGACATTGGCATAGGCTGTCGCCTATTCAATACAGCCCAGAGACAGTAAAAAAAGGACGATAATAATAAAAAGCAATTTTACTCTCAACAACTAGTCTAGAGTAAAAAATACAGATCTTGAAGAATAAAAAGAAACTTAAGTCAAATACTTATATAATGCATGACCTACCAAAAACAGGAAAGAAAAGAAAACAAGAGGAAAAATATAGATAAAACGAACAAAACACAAAATTTAATTCCCCAATCCGGCTGATCAGGTCGTGTGTAATTTGACCCACTGACCCATTAAAGGCGAGTCCCACCGGTCAACAAACACATTTAGCATTCCACAGGAGGAACCGCGGAGGCGAGCTAATACGGTGGCGCACCGTTTTCTCATAATAGCATAAAAGTCATCCGTATGCGCCTCCCCATACATGCTCGAGGCACTGCACCGTCGTGGCAGCCCTATCAGAACCCTGAACGCGTTGTTGTACTGGACCCATAGGTCGCTGTATGCCCGGCGCGCGTAGTCAACCCAAAGGCTACAAGTGTAAAATGACTGACAGTATGCTTTAAAGAGAGTTATTTTAACTTGATTCGTGCACCTTGCAAATCTCCGAGCCAACATGTTGCACCGGACAGACAGCGACCTACGCTCCCTCTCAATGTCAGAATCATTCTTTAGATTTTCAGTGACACTGGGTCACTGAAAGCCCAGGTATTTAAATCTATTTACCCGACACAGCGGTGTGCCACACAGCGAGACCACCGGTATCTCCGAGTAAGTTTTGGTACCTGATTTAACAATATCATAGAAAAAAATTGAGTTGAACATTATGGCGCTGGTAGATAACAAAAGAATCGGTCAAAAGATAGAAGAAAACGAAAAATATATCTTGTTTTATGTAGGCGAAACAGCAAGCTTGCATGGGGTAGAATTTCTTATAAAAACAATTAAAAACAACATATTATATTCTAAAACTTAAATTTGATCAATTGGCACTTACCATAATCCCACATATGCGCCTACTGAAAGCTCAGGCGAAGAAGAAATAGTCAAGTTCTATAATAATCTGAAGACAGCACTCGAACTATCAGATAAATAACTTCTTGTAGTTGGTGATTTCACCGCAGAGATCGGACAAACGAAACCAAAAGGTAATATGACAATCTGGAGATATGTACGATATCCTAATGAATTTAAACTGTCAATAATGAAAATGCATTCTTTAAAAAGAAGCAGTCTTGTAGGTGGACTTCTATCATCCGACCAAAAGACGAGGAATGAAATTGATAATATACTGACCAACACTCCAAAATCCATATCAAATATAGATGTGCTTAACTTGGCAAACTTTCCATAAGACTTCAGAATGCTCGCTAAAGATAGAAACACCCAAAATCAGTCGAAAAACTTGCAACCATACAAAGAACATTCTCATGATTAGTATTGAAAGAGGCATATACATTCAAAACTTAATGAAACATTCTATAACTATCGACAAATTTTTAACTTAATTACAATGTACAAACTATAAGTAATAAATTAGAAATGATAACCAAAAGTCTCAAAATAGAAAACAACATCAAAATTCACAATCATAAAATATTACCGTACTAAACCTGACAGACCAGATAAAACTAAAGCAATCATTTAAATCACAAATAAAGCTATCAGAGTAGACTATAGCCATCATAGAAAAACAGCTATAGAAAGAAACCTGAAAACACTCTGAAGTTCAAAAGGAGCCAACAAATTAACAACACAAAACAAGGATTCAAAATCTAAAAGAAGGAAACAGAAAGATATTCTCAAATGTGCCACGGAATTCTATAGACACTTACGTTTTTAATGTATCAGAAAATTCTTATCTAATATAAGATGAAGAACAAACTCAAAACACTACTCTATAAGTGAAATAGAAGTATTGAAACATGTAAAGGCACTGAAAGCAGAAAAAAGTCCTGGGCCAGGTAATCTAACTAAAGAAACACACAAAATCGGAGCACAAATACTAATACCGTATTTGACATCACATTTCAATAAGATATTAGAATCAGAACAAATACCAGAACAATGTGGCCTATCTATAGTACTTCTATACAAGAAAGAAAATCCACAAGAAGCTTGCAACTACAGGCCTATCAGTTTGGTATCGGTTGTATATAAACTTTTACCATATTACATAAAGAGTCAGAGTCTTTTCCCATATTACATAACAGTCTATGGGAGAAAGAGACATTTACGTTTGCTTTAGCTGTGAGACTCGTTGTAGCCAAAGTTATTCATAGCAGTTCTACAAGACAGTTCAAAACAAGAAGTGGAAAAGCAAAAAGTGCAGATACTTGATGGACATCTAACAAATTTAAGATTTACTGACGATATATGCCTTTTTAGTGAAACTCCTACAGAATCAGAAACAATGCTTCGGGATCTTGTCAGAGAAAGGAAAAGACAAAATATAATAGAATATATTACCGAATATGTTTACCTCGGAAAATTGATGTCATTTGAGGAAAACTGAAACACGAATGAATAATAACAGAAAAATATAATAAAAAAATAGCATGAAACTACAGTCTGAAACTGAAAAAGATTGTTATGGATTCATGTTTCCTATCTTCCTTAACATATAATATAACATGAACATTCTCCAATAGGACTAAGAACAAAATATTATTTTGCCAGCGTGCAATGGAAAGAAGTATCCTGAAACTAAGAAAAATAGATAGGACACATAACATAGACATACGCAATAAAACTAAGTTCAAGGATGCTCTGCAACATGCCATTGCATTGAAATGGAGGTGGGCTGGCCATCTAGCTAGATACCAGGACAATAAGTGGACACTGCAAACAAAGTGGCTTGACCCCTCCAAGAAAGGACAAAGGGGATGCCAAAGGAAAAGATGGGTTGACGAAATCAATCAATTGGATTACCAAACCTCAAAATAAATGTACATGGAGAAAGATGGAAGATTTTTATCCTAGAAGGGCTTTATAGTAAACAACAATTAATCATAATCAACAACATCATAATATAAACACCTACTTACTGTAAAGATGAATAAATAAAACAGACTTTATGTTCACATATTTTATTTTACAAAATCTTTAAATTGAAATCGTTAGGAAGACAAGGTTCAATCGATTTTTTTCTTACATATTATAAAAAAAAATTAACTCTATTAATTAATAATTGTAAACATTTCAGGCGTCAAAAACGTCTAATCTTCTCAACGATAACAGCCAAAATGAACTTATCAGAAGAAGTTGATTTAGAAGAATTTGTAGCTCGCCCCGAGAAAGTCTCCGGAGCGGACATCAATGCCATCTGCCAAGAGGCTGGCATGCACGCTGTTAGGGAAAACAGGTAAAATAATATTACTTTTTTCAAAGGCCATCGTGGCGCAGGGACACAAGAGACAGTTATGGATTTGATTCCTATCGGGAGAATGAAATTAATAACAATAGTGACATTTTGTAATATGCGAGGCTTAAGCAGAGCTGCCAGAAAAATAGTTTATTATTAAAAACCATCAGTCATCAAAAATCATTTAAAAAAACAATGGTATTCGTTGGTTACATACTGTCTGTAAATTGTTTCAGGTATATTGTGCTGCCGAAAGACTTTGAAAAGGGTTACAAAAATAATATCAAGAAAGACGAAAGCGAATACGAGTTCTACAAATAAGTGTTTAAATATATTTTTTGTCATAATAATCTGAATTAAAATTAAATAATAAATAATTTAAATTGTAGTATCATTTCATTTAACTAAGGGATAAATAAAAGATTTGTTTTTTTTTATTTTCAAAATCTATATTTTTTAACAGTTCTTATTTAACAATGTGATAATACAATATATTTGGCATACCTTAAGAAAATGATATAAAATTATGAGTAATTTACTAATTTGTTTTATGGAAATGGCGGAAATGTTTTGTGATGTAAAAAGAATATTGGAACAACCTCTGCAACTATAATTTAATGCTTAGACTATTTCACAACATAGAAAAATAACAAATAAAAAAAAGGAAGGCAAATTAAGTTATTACTTTGTTAATAACTGCGTAAAATCAGATTAGGCCACATATTTATTTTGTTTACAAGTTAAGAAAGCTATTCTTTTGATTTGATTATATTCGTAAATTGTTTAAACTATATGATTTTATATCAAACAAATGATCATGATATACAATATATTACCATAAAAAATTACGATTTAGATTAAATTACGCTTTTTATTAAT
Organism: Heliconius hermathena; assembly: GCA_013403705.1. NCBI lineage: Eukaryota > Metazoa > Arthropoda > Insecta > Lepidoptera > Nymphalidae > Heliconius > Heliconius hermathena. Next base: position 150,492 of record JAAIXJ010000143.1, read on the forward strand.
ACAATGTCAGTAATAAAAATATAATTTTTTGATGAGTAGAATACTTAGTTAAGAAATTATCGAATAAAAAGAATTAACTTTGTTTCATAATATGACAACAACATAGTTCAAACGACAATTTTCTGTTTTATAAAATGTTCTTTAACACAATAATAAATAAAGTTTTTATTTAACAATAATGTCAATACAATTAATTAATTATCAAGAATACGTTTTTAGGTTCTTCTTTAAAAGACTTAATTCAAAGTAAATGATATAACTATCCTGTAAATTTATTAATTGGTTTATTTTAAAAAAAATGTAAATCCTGATAAAGTGAATTATATTCTACAATAAAATGTATATAATATTAGTGTTTTATTTTAATGTAAACATGGCCATTCTCTAAAACTCAATTATTTTCGATTCACACTATATAACATTTTTATTATAAAATCAGTGCATTATATGACTATATTTATATTTAACACATCACTCGTGAATTATTTTAATAAATAACAACAACAGGTGCAATATATGCTTACAACTATTCAGGCCACATAAGGCACTTAGTCTACAATTAAAAATATTTGCTTTGAAAAATAATGTAAAATAGAGAGTTAAAGTTCCATAAAGTGTCATAAAAATTATGATTTATTAAAAAAAAATAAAAGTTAAGTAAAACTTCGTAGAGTAAATTTAAATAATGGTGCATTATAACGGTAAAATGGATGGATTAAAAATTTAAGGCGGAATTAAATATAGATTTTCCTTAGATATAAAATATTTCAAATTAATGGATTTAAAGCTACGTTCCTTTTATATATAAAAGTCGTTTGTGTGGAAAGTTTAGAGCCTATTAGTAAGAGCACATGATATAATTATAACCAAAATCAGCTTCACGCTATATCCCGCATACAGCAGGGTTACCCATAGGCAACCTAATGGTGGCGATCGAACCCACAACCGTTATAGTCACATGCTTGTACCCCTGCGCCACGACGGTCTCGTGTATATAATTATTAAGTACTTAATAATCAGGTAAAATTTACCTGATTCCCCAATATATATAAAACCGCTAAAAATAATGATAAAATTATAAATCTTTTTGATAGCTCCTCGAGTAGCTCTAAGGCTGCTAGATAATAAGTTATTATAGCTACTAAAAATCACTAATTTTATTCATTTATTATATAAAATCTACGCGCTTGCATCAATTTGAAAAAAATTAAGCCTCGTTATAATAGAACAATAAAAAAAGACAATAAATTTTCTTTAAAATTAACAATTGATGTTTATATGTTTTTTTTTTTTATTTTGGTTATAAATCTTGACTGTGTGTTTACACACAGTCAAGATTTTTGTGACCTTTTTTAAAATTACATTGTAATAATCCATATTACTTTAATTTCTTGGAATGTAAAACTGGAAACATTTATTTATTACATGTACATTTCATGTAATTTTTTTAATAACCATCTTACAACATTATTTAACGACTAATTGTTAACAAAGCAAGTAAATAAGTTATTTTAGTAATTTTCGATAATAATACTGATTTTAATTCAATTAAAAGGCACTTTTTCTGGCACTATGAATTACGATACCTTTTATAAACCATTTCAACTACATTACAATTATTAAGCATCGTAAAGATTCGAAAGACAATAAATAATTTGGTATATTGCTTGCAAATGTGACATGATAATATATAAAAATGGATTCACGGTAAAATTGTTTTGAAACTAAATATTATTGAAGCAAAAAAAAATATGTATACTTAGTTTAAATTTATGTACACAAAAGATGAAATCTATTCAACCTATTCAGATCAGGGATGTCATGGAGCCCCGTAACTGTAACCGAAAGTATCGAAAATCTGAAATTTAAACTAACCGTAATGATATATTCTAAGTCGAGACAGAATTTAATATTTACTTGGTCGAACTACACACTAGCGCTTAGTACGGAGCAGCAATAGGTACGAAGAACTTTTGTTTTCAGAAAATAAATATATAAACAGCAAATTTCAACTTTCAATAACAGATTCTTCAAAAGGAAATTTCTCAAAAATCCGAAACCGATGTGTATTCTTTATTTTGTAATCGTATCGTGAAATTGGAAACGTTACATCTGTAATATCCCTGATTCACATATCGTCTTAGAGTGTAGACTCGATGAATCCGTCTTTTTCCTTTCCTCGCACATGTTTATACCATTCTAAAGTGTAAAAAAAAATATAAAGTTTTATTGCATATACAAAAGAATAGAAATCAATTTTCGACAATATAAAAACCAGATAACATACGAACACTTATAATTTCTTAAAATCATTTTTGTCTCTCCTGAGAATTAGCAGGTTTGCACTCTAAGACGATGATATGACGTACATACAATAACAAATCAAATAGAAATTGGACGGGGTGATGATTAATAATTTTTAATAATAAGTTACACTACAATATCGAGGCATAGTTTATAAGTACAAAGTAAAGGTGGAATGATTCTCACTGGATTTCAAGTATTCTTAAGTAAATATTGAATATTAATATATGTTTAAAAATTAAATTAAATATGTTACTTAAGTATTTCTTTAATTTCGAATCATATAGAAGCAAATACATAAAGCAATCTCTATTCAGGTCAATATTTAAAAAAAAAATTGTAACTGTAACTTTCGAACAAACATTATGGGGCCAAGATAATCACTTAATAATTCCAAAATATACAAAATTATAGAACATTACGGTTTACTTAAAAACATGATGTTGTATTTACTTTTATATGATTCGTTGGTCAGTTAAAAAGAAGTAGCATGCAAGAGTTGTTTTCTAGATTGCCATCAGTTTCTGCAACATAACTGGAGCTCTTTTTTTAGGTATTCTTCATTTTGAGTCATATACAAGTATTCTAACCTATTAAAGACCTGGAAAAGAAGTTGATTATTTTAATATAGTAAAAAAAATAAAATTGTTATGCACATTATATAGGAGAAAAAGTAGAAAAACAATATAATTATATCGCAAAATAAAAATTAACGAGTCTATCTCTCTTTTCATCTCCATTCCAGAAAGATTGAATTTAAAACCAATACTTTTTTTAAACGTAAAAAATTGTATTTGTTATATGGAGTTCATGATTATCTAAATTGCCATGTCGATACAGGAAATAAGTTCGCCTATCTTTAGGTTTTTACCAATTTCATGATTACAATTTAAAGGGAAGTATAACTTAAAAATATTACAAACTTAAGTTTGCCTTAGTATGGCAGTCAGGGATTTGAACTCCAAACACCCCGCGTGGAGGTGCCACACCACCTGCCCGAACAGCCGGAAGCTGTACGAGGATGCCGACAAAGACAGATACATAGTAGAGGGGCCAGATGAACCTACGCACTATTCCTTCACCAGCAGCCACTCGAGCACGATTGACCTACCTATGCACAGGACTGGTCATATGTCTGGTAGGCAGCCTTGTCTGATGTCTTTGGCTCAGACCGCCTCCCGATCGCAGGCACAGTGACAGTAAAGGGAAGTTCACGGGATGTCGTACACACGTACCGGTCACTCGGCGCGCAGCTGCGTCATGAGCGGCACCAGCAGCGCGGGCGGGCCGGCGCGGCGCAGGAAGGGGTGGTGCAGCAGGCGGGCGGCGGGCGCGCGCTGCGCCGAGTCGCGCACCAGCGCGCACTCCACGAACGCGAGCAGGTCGGGCGGGCAGCGCGCGGGGCCCGCGGTCTCGGCGGCGGCATGTATACATACATACACACGTACCGTACACGTCACTCGGCGCGCAGCTGCGTCATGAGCGGCACCAGCAGCGCGGGCGGGCCGGCGCGGCGCAGGAAGGGGTGGTGCAGCAGGCGGGCGGCGGGCGCGCGCTGCGCCGAGTCGCGCACCAGCGCGCACTCCACGAACGCGAGCAGGTCGGGCGGGCAGCGCGCGGGGCCCGCGGTCTCGGCGGCGGCATGTATACATACATACACACGTACCGTACACGTCACTCGGCGCGCAGCTGCGTCATGAGCGGCACCAGCAGCGCGGGCGGGCCGGCGCGGCGCAGGAAGGGGTGGTGCAGCAGGCGGGCGGCGGGCGCGCGCTGCGCCGGGTCGCGCACCAGCGCGCACTCCACGAACGCGAGCAGGTCGGGCGGGCAGCGCGCGAGGCCCGCGGTCTCGGCGGCGGCATGTATACATACATACATACACACGTACCGTACACGTCACTCGGCGCGCAGCTGCGTCATGAGCGGCACCAGCAGCGCGGGCGGGCCGGCGCGGCGCAGGAAGGGGTGGTGCAGCAGGCGGGCGGCGGGCGCGCGCTGCGCCGGGTCGCGCACCAGCGCGCACTCCACGAACGCGAGCAGGTCGGGCGGGCAGCGCGCGGCGCCGCGCGGTCTCGGCGGCGGCATGTCGCGGATACGTCGCATCGCCTGTAATTCATTTATGTTTTCATAAATTCGTATATTATTTTTCAAGTGATGACTTCTTATGCGAGGGTAAACATCGTCATTACGTAACGCTTAAAGACGTCAGTCTGCCGGCTTGCCTTCCCACTTTAACCCACAGCGCTATCCATATTTCAGACAGACGCTCCTCTCTCCTCTCTTTAAAAGACTCAATGTTTAGTGTGCAGTAGACTGTACATCAGTGTTTCCCAACGTGAGTTCCACGCCCCACAGGGGGGTAATTAAAAACTGGGCTCGACACGACTTTAACAATTTCGCTTTGGGTTATTTAAATGCAATGCTAAATATCGGTGACAAATTTAACAAAAAAGGCAAATTCTTAAAAAAAGCTGTAAATAATTATTAGTTATAATTTCGTTTGACGTTGCCAAAATATCAACTGGGTAATTATAATTAGAGCCGTCAAGTAAACTTCGTCGGGGATTCACCGCGGAGTGCGCCGCCTGTCGCGGGGAGCCCCGGACGTTTTAAAACTCACTAAGCAACGCCGTTGTTCGCACCTAATTGGCCCAACTCAACTTCTGCAGTGCTTCACATCATTCAGTTGGTGTTAATTTGAAATAAGTGTCCGTCAATTAATCGTTGATTTAACAAATATATTTATATATATTGTATAGATATAATTGGTAAGTATTTGATCTTATTTATATTTATTTTAATTTTAGAAGCATTAACTTTCCAGAATTTTTTGTCAAGTGAAAAAAATAACGGTAATCGTATTATATACATATAAATAAATATGTTTCTGTCGTATCCACACGACTAAAGAAAAAAGTTAACAAAATAAAAGTCAAAGAAACCGTTTAATTATGCTAACTACCATGTGTGGCTTATCACACCATACACATCCATAGAAAGCCAAAAATTATTCTATCAGTGGAAATTACGTAGGTAAAATTAGGGGTTTAAAATCATTAAAATGTCGGTATACGACATTTTCTTTGCGTATATGGTTTTACTTTACTAATATGACAATATTGAACTAATTTTTACACACATTTTATTATATTATAATATATTGTTTTTTAATAGATTTTTTTTAGCCCATAATAAAATGAGTGGAACAAACAATAAAAAAACTCAGAGAAATATTTAAAATTTGGGTTTATACCCGTTGTTCACGATGAGCGGATGCCGTTTTGTCTTTTATGCTTGACCAACGAATCAATGAAACGAGGTCGTCTTGAGGCACATTTGATGGCTATCCAGAGAAAACTGCTTGAAAAGATTTATGCGACTGTTTAATACTCTTAGTGATTTTTTAAGCAAAACTGAAATGAAGTATCTGTTAACAATCTATTATAAGCATTTGTAAGTTATTTAGCCGATATCTTTGAAAAACTAAATATATTAAATAAACAACTTCAAGGATCAAATAAAATACTTGTCGATGCAAAAACAAAGATATTTGGTTTCATTACCAATATAGAGTTATATCAGAAACACATTAACAACAAAAACTTTGAACAGTTTCATTGGCTCCAAAAATGTGAAGTAACTGATACCGTTTTACTTGTTATTGTCAATCATTTGAATATTCTATCCACTGATTTAACAGAAAGATTTTCTGATTTAAAACAAATTGATTTCCCAACATGGATGATGCAGCCAATATTAGTGGATTTGTTTGATATATTAAATATGCAGCATCAAGAAAAACTCGCAGAATTGCAAAATAATGAATCCGTAAAAACTTTATTTAATATTAAAGGAGCGATGGCATGGGTTTGTGAAGGAACTGAAACTAAATACCCAAATGCAACCAAACTTTTACTGCCGTTTTCATCTTCATATTTAGCTGAATGTGAATTTAGTACTGCAAATGATTTACTGATAAAAAAAAAGAAATCAACTTGATATAACACAACGTAGAGACTTGAGATTAAAGCTAAGTAAATTGGAACCTCTGTGCCTCTGTGAAATGATGATCCTAGCGTTTGATGCTTGCTGCACAGAGATGCAGCAAGCATCAAACGCTAGGATCGCACTAAATGTTAAGGTGGGGCATGGCCTAAAAAAGGTTGGGAAACACTGCCGTACACCATTACAATGAGTATATAACCTAAATGCCAATTGCTATTTTTGTAAGATTAAATAATCATGCTATTAATAATGTACATACACAAAAAGTTTAAAAAAAAGGAGCGCAACAGCACAATATATAACTGTAACCCATTTACAGCTGTGAATCCCACCTGAAGTATGAACAATTTTCATCTCCTCACAGTAACAAAACAAGTGTTGATTTCAACACGTGTTGCCACTCAACACTCAATGTAAAACTATATTTTAAGGTGTACCTGCAAGGGTGGTTCATTAAAGAACGGCGGTTCGCCATCCACCATCTCAATGAGCATAATCCCAAGCGACCAAATGTCCACCTCTGGTCCGTAGGGCAGCCGCGACACTACTTCCGGTGACATCCAATATGGCGTACCCACTAAAGATTTCCGTTTTGGTAATTCCTAGAAAAACATATTATTTTAAATATTTTTTTATAAATAACAACATGAAATAAAATTGTACAAAAATAGTATTTTTTTTTTCACGATTATAAGTCATCTACAACTTTTCTCTTGTAGGTCATATTGTATGCAACAGTGGCATCTACAGAAATTGTATTAATTTTATAGCCAAAATATATGATGTATGTATTTAAAAACTAAATAGAATAAAATTACGAACGAGATAAGTGAACGATCTCTTATTGGCTCCGTGCACAACTACAGCGCCACCCAGCGTACGCAAATTCGTTGGCTCTGACGTTTTCGTTTTGTTAAGATTTTACTATTAGAAATTCTATAATAATAATTTAGAAATTATTGTTTTTAGAAAATACTTGTGCAAATGATTATAATAATATCAATACTAGTCAATTGAAAAGTTATTTTACAGAAAATGATTTCAGTAATGTCTTGTAGCTTTGACCATAAAAAGAAAATAAGTCATAGAAATTATTTTATTATTAAAATACGCAACATAAAAATGTTTATTATTAACCAATTATTTGAATACCAAAACAGAATGTAAGTTAAGAAATAAAAGTAATTTAATTTTAATTATTTTTGTTTTATTTGTAAGTGTTGAATAAAGAAATATTTATAGATCTAAAGATCTTTATTAAATATGTGGGCTTGTAAATTTACCAATACACAGAAGATATGTACAATGTTCTGAAATCAATGCAGTTAAATAAATTTTCGAGAATTTTATTCAAAATTGGAATATACCAAATTTTGTATAAAACTCCCGACTTCATCATTCATCTTTGCATTATCCTTTCGACATAAATTCTTACACTCGCAATATTATATGTTTCTTGTGTTTCTTCTCAGAAAATTCACTCTTATTTTGAAGGACCCCTTCCTTATCAACTTCGCCAGCATAACAATTTTCACCTATTTTCCACTTACAATACATACAATAACTGTTCTTATATCTGGAAAACTTTTATCAGCGAAAACAATATCGTTGCTTTAGCTAATAAAGGTTTTCCAGAGAACCTGATTGATTTAATAATAATTGTTCCTCATCATCACAGATAGATGAAAACCCAGTAAAGTCATTTTTTTTTGAAGTTACCACATCTGTGTGTGTTTTTTGAGGGGTATTACGTATTTTGTTCTTAATTTTTTTTGTTCTTTTTAATATAAATAATTGAGTTGTCTTTTTCAATTTGTACTTCATCATCACATACTTGGCTATAAATATATCTATTACATGGAAATGTATTTCTTGCATTGCAGAATTTCTCGTTTTCTTGACTTAATAAAACGATAAGTCGAACATTTTGCTTTGACATTAACAGGTGACAAAGCCTACATTTTTTCTACTTTTGGCCACTACGAGCGCTGCGAGCGATTGTGAAACCCCACCTAGTACTATGCACTCTGCTAATATTAAAAAGTTTTGCAGATGTGTATTATTAGTATTTTGCAATAAAGAAAACCTATGCTATATTCACATAATTTTTTAAAAATAATGTCAAAACTTCAGTGGTATGAGTAATTCTAGAAGTAGGAAATATAATACCATTGTAGTGAATATTAACTTTTAATAAAATTAATTAATAATAATATATACAAATACTACACTATATTCTATTTTCAAATTTACTTAAAACTAAAGTTAATATTTATATTTATTATAATTCATCCGCACGCAGCGCATTCGCAAGATAAACTTGTTTCGAGTTTTTTTGCTGTGCGTGACGTAGCCTGCTTGCTAGCTACGAGTAAAGAGTCGGCTACTATCGCTTGCGACGTTCACTTGTTTTAATATTGTACTCATTGCTTGTTTTCAATTTTAAGCCTTATCTTCTTGCTAATACGTATCTGTTTCGCTTATCTGTTTCTTTTACTATTTCTTTAAATTTCTTTATTTCCTTCTGTGAGTGTGTAAAATTATTCTCTTGTGTATCTTCTTAAAGTGTAAATAAATTTGGACAATTATTCCACAAAATTTTGGAAATTTAATTTCACTCCATAATTGAAAATATAGAATATTATTAAATAGCGTAGTTCACAAAAACCGCTATA